>VDFB02392990.1:0-15981 GCA_007258455.2 Sequoia sempervirens | reverse complement strand
TATTGCCACTTTTTGGCCCATCATGATCCTGCACATACCCTTTTTCACTAGATTACTTTTGGCTTGAACCTATGGAACCTATCAAGCCTCGTGAAGACTTTTTTTTTCAAATCATATCAAAAATTGAAGGAAAAGAAAATAGTGAAACTATCCCTTTGAAACATTCCTTGACCTATGACCGAACCAACCATCCTTGAAGAGACAATGATTGAACCAAAAACACTTCCAACCATAAAAGAACAATCTATAGAACAAGCGCTTGTAATTTACCACAAGAGACCATGAGATAGTACAATCTTGTTGTCCCTCCTAGATTCAAACAAGTTTACAAAGTCAAATAGAAATCAGTGGAGCAACCTCCTGTTGTTTCTTCTATTCTTCCATGGGAAGAGAAGGAACCTTTGATTGAAAAATCCACTCTTACACAAAAACAAATTGATAATAAAATGAAAATAAATCAAAGTGCTAGAGAGTGTAGATGCATATGTCATGCTATTTATCACAAATTGTAAACTCAAGAAAACAACCATGACTTAGAAAATAAAAATCCAAGCTTACCTCAAGCAATAAATGATGACTCTTAACCCTCACCACAACATAAACAAGAACATTACATGGACACTATTATTCAACCTCCTATTGTGATTAACTTAGATGATGACATTGGCATTAGAAAAATTGATGAACAAGTGCATGATGGGTTGAATACATTATTTTCTTCTTCCATGAGCTTAAATGGAAAATCTCCTAAAAAGTATTGAACTTGGTGCATGTCCTGGTTCGACACTTGATGTTTTTTCTTTGGCTAGTTGCTCACCTTTTGTTTATACCAAACCGAGATTTGGAGGTGGATGACTTGCTTTAGGTTGACTTACCTATGTCTTACTAGTCTTTTTCTTTTTTTTTCATTTTTCTTTATGTGATTACGTGTGTGTAATCTGATCCCCTATGTCATTTTGTTTTATGTTCCTCTCTCTTTTTTGCATTCTTCTATATGTACCTTCATTCTTCTCTATATCATAATCATTTTTCATTTTCCTTTTTTTTTTCTTTTGGGGATGACACAAGGTGTCAAGACATTCGTGTTTCTTCCATGTTGACCCAAAATTTTTATCTTTTCATTTGTCTTGTGTTTTCGTTTTGGGGATGACGCAAGGTGTCGAGACATTCGTGTCTCTTCCATTTGAACCAAAAGTGTTGTCTTTTCATCTTTTCATTTGTCTTATATTTTCCTTTTAGGGATGAGGCAAGGTGTCAAGAAATTTGTGTCTCTTCCATGTTGACCCAAAAGATTTATCTTTTCATATTTTCATTTGTCTTATGTTTTCCTTTTGGGGATGGCATAGGGCCTTGAGACACTAATGTTTCTTCCATGTTGACCTGAAAGGTTTTTCTTTGTTTTCACTCTCTTTGTGTCATTCTTCTAGTTCTGTGAGTATATGGGGAATGATGACAGTTCCATGCTCTATGAAAACATTGTAGCACAAACATACTAACCCTAAATCCATATATCCCTTATGTATTTATGGGTACAACCCTTCCTATTTCATGACACAACTTATTTTAGAAACATATGAGTTGGTATGGGTTTTTTTGAGGAAATCTCTCATGTCTTAGGGAAAAAAATGGATACTTTAAAGCAACTGCTCACAATAATGGTGTAGCAACATTTTTTAAGTGGGGGCATACATTGATGACATCTTTTGGAAAATTTCATGGCATGATTTTTCTTTCGTCTTGTGATGTTTCCTCTTCTTGGTGGTGTCATTGGGTTTTATGTCACCTCCAGGAGTGTACGGTCTATTGTCATGGCATGATGTGAGTGAGGCATCCCATGGGTGATCTAACACTATTTTCTTGTCCTCTCTTGGAGAAATTAGGCACATTGCTCCCTAAGAGGAAGACTGTTACATGAACAAAGAAAAATCCCCTTTCATAATATTTTTACATGGAAAAAGAATTTACAAAATCATTTACATTGTGGTGCCTTATCAAAGTTTTTAGGAGGATAACTTCAGTATGGTATGAGAGGCTAATATGATTCCCTCATTTTCCACCTCATTGGGATAACTCACCTAGTGGATAGACTAAGGTTCCACTATCCCAAGGTGAGCATATACATATTTTGGGACAACTCACCTAGTGGATAGACCGAGGTTCCACTACCCTAGAGTGAGCAACATATGCTATGGACAAACAACCACATCTCACATCACATTGAAACAATTGTGTTTGATCCTTTATTTTTTTTAATTTTTCTTGGCCTTTAATAAGGTATGATAATGTATCTTTGTTATTGCTACATACTTGAGTGTCTTGTATATCTACTTTAGTGTGAGTTTTGTTGGTTCTGTATTTTTTTAGATGAACCTTAAAATCCTCTAAAGGGGAGCCAACCCTTATGGTTAAGAATATTCGAGGCCAGTGGCCAAAAAATGGGAGATTTGATATGTAACCTTTTCTCCCCTACACTTTAGGATCTGAGAAACCTGAGAGGGTGATCCCAATAATGTGTTTGCAAATACCAATGTGTCTAGGCATTAAACACAAAGTTTACAAACAAATGATTCTCCTTAAAAAATTTAAAAGACCTAGTACCCTAAAGGTTTGATTGACCTTCATGGTAGTGTCTAACTCAAACATGAGAAATTGTAATTCATTAAATTCTACACACACCCACAAAAGTATTGACAAGTAAATTGATTTTAATTTTGTAGTCAATTATTGAATTCGTCACCAAAATTACAATATAATTACCCTACTTAAACCAGTTCCATATCCTTGGGATGGATTCAATCCTAATACCCACATGATTTGATAATAATTTTCATACATGACAATACCCAAAGCCTTGAAAACAATGCATTACAATATTCCCACTTAACATCTCAACCATTTAATTCTTACTAGCATCCTCATACATGACTTATTACAAACCTATAGATATACTCAAGAATTTGCATCCATTCATTGAAATAATGAGCAAGAATAGAACAATACATCCATTGGAAACCAACAAAGACAAATAAGATAACCATTGATTATATTATTCATAGTTTGTAGAACTAGTACATAGGAGAGAAAAATATAGAGACTTTATACTACTTTGTTATATATATTATCACTATAATTATTAGAAAACCATGTACATATTGACAGACTTCATCCCTAAAACATACTATCATAAAGTTTAATTTTATTTTCTATTTCTATATGACCCCTTCAAGAAACTACCAACTGACCTACCCTTGTAATCAACCTTGAAATCCCTTTTATAGAATAAGGGAGAAACAAGCAATGGTTGAATTATAAATTACATTTTACTTTAATTTCAAAACTATTTTCACTCGAATGTGAAATATTCCCTAGACAGTTATAAGTAATCATTTGCAGGATAGAGTAAAGCAAAAATAAAAATTCCAAAAAATGTTAGGAGTATGTGCAGATCATAATGGGCCAAAAAGGGCATTATGATGGGTATGTATCGGACAAATCTTTTTAACCCAAAATTGATGAAACGAAAAGGGTTTTAAAGAATATTCTCGATTTCCACTAATATAAATTATGCCTTACTTTGAATTTAATAAGTAATTATTATTCATTTTCTATTCAAATTATTTACTAAAGTCCCATTGATAGGCCGAGATTGAAAAACATCTATAGCTTTCAAATAAGTATCACATTTTGAATCGAAAACATGAATCACATTCTATGCTTCCAAATACTATAGGATTAAAAAGAAAAAATGAATTTCATAAAGTTTTGACCAAGTTAAGGTGGTCGACATACAAGTTTTATAATTTTTAAAATTTGTAATAAAAAATCATAATTACACTATTACCCAAAAAAATTACAAATAAAATATGCATCACATCGACATGAGTCCTCTACTTATATATAAAATATTATAACAAAATATTATCATTTTATTGTGGTTAGGTGGTCGATAGACACCTACTTCTTATTTTTTCCCCGAATTTGGCACTAATGATTGAAATTTAAAATTTTCACTCAACAGATTTTTAAAAAAAAAAACCTAGTAGTTTAGAAATTGCTATCCAATTTGCTACATTCTATTCTTACATATTTTAAATAATATAAAACAACTTATTCAAATTTTTATGTCAAGCTGCCTAACTCTGATTTTTCTAAATTTTTGCCACCTATGGCCTATTTTTGCATGATGATCCTCAAGACATACCCCTTAGCTAGAGAAGACCCACCAGCCTTCCAAAAGACATCATTGTCACAACATCAAAAACTTGCATGTCCACACCAAACTAGGAAAATTCACCATCAACACCAAAGGCACAAACCAATGCACTCCACTAAAAAGGAACTGAGTCAACACAAAGGACCAAAAAGCCAAGCACAAGCTGAAAAGGAAGATGAGGTACTACCCTGCTTTGTTAGTAGTAGAGTACATACACCTACTTGGTGTCCTTATTGAAATTGGAGAAGCTACCACCAAATTAGCCATGGCCATAAGATATTGGCAGTAGCTTGAATCAATTTCAATCTCACTATTTGAGGGATCATCTGAGACTTCAATGGGAGAATGATTTCATCCCATGTAATCTCGATGATACATATTCCTCTTTGTTGCCTCCCTCCTTGACCTATCAAATTTCTTCCCTCTCCCCTTGACCAATTCCTCTGAAGCAATTCTTCTTCTCAGATGATAAGTTCGCTTGATTGCGCCCAACATAGATTTCTTACCAACTTGTTTTCTCTTCTTTGCTGTTATAGGAGTTCTTCATGCACATCTTGCTCATTCTTGTGAATGTCATCTTGGGACTAAAGGAGAATGAGTCTCCTAGACCTTTAGACTGGGATGATAGACACAGTTAGTTTATCCAATTTTAGCAAAGTAACTTCACCAATTTCCCATAGGAAAAGGATACTTTAACAACATATATATCCTATTACTTAAATGAAGATTATAGAATACAAAATCTTCACCATCTTAGGACTTATACATAATTGAAACAAGCAGATACAAGCATCTACTTATGCAAGAACAACTACCTCAAACTTCATAATTACTAGGAACAACTCAGTGTGCTCATACTCAAATTCTCAATTCTCAAATACAACAAATGGTGAGAGTAATAGGAAGGAAATATTCATTAAATAAATAAATTGAAGTGTGCATGCATTAATGTTCCAAGGGAGTTCACACAAGTGAGCTGAAAACCCCTCTCCCGATTTCAAATCTTAGTCGTCGATCTCTAGGATGCCCTGAAAACATATTTGTACTCCTCATGCATGTGAATAAAACAATCATTTGTATCCCTTAGGATCAATTCAACCTTACAAGTTTATGCCATTAATACTCACTCGAGTGAAGCAGAATGGTGCAGAAGGACGCATTTTCAATTTTAACTATCAGTTGTTGATCTCCTCATGAGACGGCATATTGAATGACTCAAATTGTGTCAATGAAATTTGGTATCATGTTGCATTCTCCCATGCTAGTAAAAATATTCCAGTTGGATGCTAACTCATTTTCTATGTAGGCTCCATCATATTTTCCAAGTGGAGAAAGAAATCCATATGTCATTTTCCCAAAAACCCCACCACTTATTGTAAAGCATTATTTTAATCCGTAGGGTTGGCAGCGAATGGTTGATATTAAATCTCAATGATACATCTTGACTGTTGATTCAAACTATAAGGTGTTAGGATTTATAGTGGAGACCGGGCCCCACTCGTTCGACAAGAAATGTGTCCCAAGCCCACTGACCCCGTCGCTTCTTAGGAAGTATTATTTTAATCATGTGGGGTATGTAGGAAATAGGCAGGATTGAAAGTTTAGATCCAATTATCGAGGAAATATGCACATGCGTTAAATGTTAGTCTTAAAAGGGGGCCCGACTAGCTAGATGGGACCAAGACCCTTAAGGAAAAGACTTAAAAAGACTTAACATAAAAAAAATTCACCCCATTTAGGAAATATGCAACAATAGCAAAATGCATGGCAATCGAGAACCTAGACCAAAGGGGTCAATGATAATACATTTTTAATGGCTCAAGTCATGACTTAAGTGACCTACAACTAGGTACAACAAGTCAACAAGAGAATAGATTGCCCAGGGCTAAATAACATGAAGTTTTAGATGAGAGATTTTGAACAGAAACCCTAAACCCTATCCTAGGTAATTAATGCAATTGGATCATTATAAGACAAGGGACTGGCATAAAATCTTATCAAAATTTTAGAAATTCTACCAAGTTTTACATGGGGTCATCCTCTCATTAAAGTGGGGGAAAAATGTAGTAATGAAAAAAGTAGCCTTTTTCCTTACTTGGTTTGATAATTGATACTAAAACTGAATTAATGATGTCTTAGAGTGGTGTTGTAATGTGTTGTATACATTCACACTACTCTAGGAGCTATATTTGACTAAATCATGCCTTAAATGATCCTTTGTAAGGGTGTTGTAAAGTGTTGTAACATACTTTCACACTTTTCTAAGATGATTTTTCTTGATTAAGCCTTATGGGACCCTTTCTAATAAAATGTACATAATTTGTACCTTGTTTAAGTGTTGTAAAGTATTGTAAAGTTCTTTCACATTTATCTAGGTGGTCTTAATTTATTATGGTTAATTGGAGTTATTAACCCCCTTTTTAATTAAAATTTAGGCCTTAATTTTGACACCACTTGAAGATCTATCCCGATAATCATAATTTAATTAACAAAACATTTCATTCGGAAAAGTTTGGTCCTAGTAAGTTGAGCCAAGAACTATTTTCCCTTGATGGAAAATGGGTCCTCCCTTAATAGGAACCCCTTTTTCAGTTAATCGGGATTGGGTTTTTAACCCTCTTTCAATCCCCCAGGGTTAGGTCCTGGTAAACTTAGTGAGGACCCATTTTTCCAAGGTGGGAAATGGGTCCTCCCTTATGGAGACTCTACTTTTTTAATTTCATTCTAGTGGGAATATAATAATATTTCTCTCCAGATCTAGTGTTGGCCTTAATTATTTGAATTTTGAGGTTAATCTCCTAATTTAGTATAAATAAGGGGTTAATTCACATTGTTTCTACCTTGAATTTCAAGCACTCAAGAATCATAGAAAATTGGAGTTCACAAGAGAATTACAATAGCATTCATAAGGCATTTCAAGATAGATTTCAAGAGTTTATTGCAATAGTTCAAGATCATATCATCATTTCAAGGGTTTGGTTGATGCATTCATGTTGTTGAGCTAAAGAAGTGGATGTAGCATTGAAGGTCTACTTGCAACTATTGTTCATTTAACATTCAAGGATCCTATATCTACATTCTTCATGGCCACAAAAAGTTAGTTTGCAGATTTTTTTCACAAGACATCATCCAAGGTGATATCATTTACACATTTCATGTTTCATACTTCATTTCATCATTTGGTTTAATTTCCTACAAGAGGTTTGACTAAGGAAAACCCCCATTCAATAACATATCAACAAGTTTTTCTTCCCTTGATTGTGTGATTGTAGATTTATAGGTTGAAGATCAAGCTGAGCAAGATTTGGAGAAAAATTGTAGAAATTGCAAAGCTTCAAAAGTTCTCATTGAAAGTGCAAGATCATGGAAAGAGCTCTACAAAATTGCATACAACCTTCTAGAACTTGATAACATGACCCTAAAACTAGTTTTCCAAAACACTAAAATGACCCATTCCCCACTTAAGGTGAATGAGTCCTCCATAGCTAAAAAAACAACAACTTTCTGTCTAGGTACACAACTTTTTATGCTCTAAGACCTTCCCCCATTGTTTATATAACATTTAGGTAGCATTTTTTATTGTTATTTACATATTTTGGCTCTCATAATTACATATTTTTGTAGTGATTTAGTGTGAAAAAATTCAGCGGTATATCCTCATGTTCATGCATTTGGGTCTACCCTACTTTTCACCTAATCATTAATTGAGGCTTGTGGATGGAAAATAAGGCCAAATAAGGCATACAAAAGCCTAATTTATTATTGAACAACTAGATTAGTGTGAAAGTGTAAAGGTACACTTTACAACACTCTAAATAAGGAATAATTAATTTCATTTATTTTACAAGGGCCCAAAACTTAATGTGAAGGTGTAAATAAATACACTTTACAACATTAAATTAGGGAAAAATTAGGTTAATTTAGTTTAAAAGGGCCCTAAATCCAATGTGAATGTGCGAAAGACGTTGCAAAACTAGATCAAGGTGACATTAGGTTCATTTTAATGTTAATCATTCCCAAATTAAGTATGGAAAATGGATACTTTTTCCATTGTGACATGAAAAAGTGTATGCATGATTGAAAGTTTTGTGATTAGGTCCAATTCTTGGCTGACCTAATACATGATATATGTTATTAAGATTAAATATACATTTTGGATATTTTTAGGATCTATTTTAGGTTCATGCCAACCTAAATTAAGTATAGCACATTTTATTTAAGCACGAGGATGGTTGTTGAATCATGTGTAGAGCTGACAAAGCTATTTTTGAATTGTTTTTGGTTCCATATAATTAGTTTGACCTAATTGATATATATAGATGTAATTGGGTATTTATATGTGAAACAATTTTGATTTTCAAGAAGGATGACAAGGCATAAGTGAAAAATAACATGTGAAAGTTCTCATATGATGAAAACATGGAAATTCAAAGGTGTAAGATTAGAATAAGGAAAAAAATGTTGAGTGACTTCTAAGTAGACCAATACTTTCTATTTAGAGCTTCAAAGGAATGGAAATTCAATGCAAGGAAATTATACTTTTTTTTGTTCACATTTTGGCTAGGTGGCCATCACTGTTTTGTATATAATTCTAGCTATGATCCTTTTTAAGGATAGTCTGTCCTAGAAGTGAACCCCTATAATATACTATATCATTATATAATATATTGTGAGCTAATCCTCACCCTGGTTTTTCCTTTTTTTGTTTTTCCATATAAAAATTTTGGTGTTCATGTGTTATATGACTTTTTGGATGATTCATGCTTTCATACTTTTTTTATGTTAATGTATTTTGGTGATTGGATAAGCTTGTTGGAGTACAAGAACACTGAGAAGGGGGTTGAATTAGTGGTATAATGAGAACTCAAATTTCAAAACTTAACTCATTTGTGTTATGCAAAGACCAATTAAAAATACTTCAAACATTAAATGTATTGAATATTTAGGGAGTCACAACAATATGCAAATCAAAACATAATTTTTGAACAAAGATGAACAATCAAGCATAGTATGATAAACCTCCAAGAGGAGAAAAAACACAATTTTTATGAGTGGAAAACCATAAAAGGGTGAAAAAACACTCTAAAAAATTGTTTCATTAAGCCTCATTGGCTAAAACCTACTTGATTATAAATTGCATGCCTCACTGGCAATACAACAAGACTCACTAGCTACTGAACCTACCACACTAGAAATACAACAAGCTACTCAACCTACCTCACTAGCAATACAACAAGCCTCACTTGCTACACAACCTACCTCACAAGAAATACGACAAGCCATACTGGCTACTCAGCCTACCTCACTAGAAAACTTACTACAGTTCGGAAGAAATAATCAAACCTCAAAGGGTTACTCTATTTCTAGACAATGCACTCTTTTATCTCTACATCAACAAAACTCAATCTCCCCTTATTCTTCCATATCATAGAATAACACATCAATTTGAAAATCAAAGTTTTGAAAACTACCTTCCCTCCTCTGTACACATTTGACTATTATCTTTCTTTGATTGCAAATTCGAAATACTATCTTAGTCACCTCATTCAAACACTAATCTCTCTATGTGTAAAAGAATCTTCTTAACTAAATGAACACAAGCAAGGTCGACATTGAATATGTATGGATAGAAAATACTCATACTATTTTGTGAGTGTGGCCATTCTATCATTTAAATCTTTTGCCATTCAAATCCTTCTCATTATACATAGTCTTCACAAACACAGGGTATAGTCTTCAAAGAAAAAACTTTCACACACTTTTTCCCAATTACCAAAGCATCTTAACAACATTCTAAAAATAAAATCTCTATAAATTTATTGACTTCACTTTCTATTGTCTTGCACTGATAAAAAACATCATCTTGATACATGCATGAAAAAATCTAATATTTCTATCTTTTTCCATATACATAAATCATACTCACCAAAAAACAACCAAATTCATATCATCTTCAAAACCACATCTCTTGACCAATGGAATACCAAAGGCCTTTTCAATCTATCTATCTAACATTAATCTAATTCATATTCAAGCAACCACACAATAAGGTGATTGTCAAACTCCTCATCAAAAGAAAGAGTCTTAGAAATGGTTGTTAAGAAAGTTTAAATTCGAGCCTTTGATTTCATATTGCCACCACTATCAACTTTACATAGCATCCATCGATCTTCATTAAAACAAAATAAGAAAGGTTTTTAACTTGCTCAGTCGATTATAGAAAGTGGAAGGGCCGGTTAATGCATGGAGCTTAACCCCTTAATCTCATTACTTAATTTTCCTTTGACTTGCTATAGCAAGTCACCAAGATTTAGAATAAAAAGAAAATTTGATAAACCCTTTGCATAATGACCTAGATATTAGGGTTTTATACATTTATAATTATGAAGAACCCTAAAAAAATTCAGCACCTCTATGAAATCACAACGTTGTAACTATGCCAAGACTTCTGATTCATACATATTCCTTTGATACAATATATTTTTCCTTGTATATTCATCAAGGAGCATACAATTTGATGTAGAATTAACATTAAGGTTTTATACCTTGAAATGAAAGAATCTTATCACCAAAGTTGTTGGGACTTGAAGCTAACTAAACAAGCAAGTTACTCATCAACCAAAACCAAAAAAAGTACACAATGCAACATGGGCTTCATATGCATCTAGTTTAGGGATTGCATAGGAAGTTGATATTTTTACAAGAGACTCACCCACATCTCACACTCCACAATGGGAAGATAGATGGGAACATGATTCAACAGATGACAAATAGATTCAAGTAGATTTTTAGGGGGGTGCATGACTTCTTTGCTTCTATTTCTAATCCAGATATATTCAAAGAGGCATCAAGTACACTGGAGTGGAATATTACTATAGATGAGGATTATGATTCCCTCATTAGAAATAATGCATGGGATTTGACTTCACTTAATAAGGGAAGGAGGACAGTTTGATTTAGGTAGATATATTGAACTAAATCTATAGTAGATGGGTTAGTTGATAATTATAAATCAATATTGGTTGACATGGTTTTTCACAAGTTATAGGAATTGACTATACTGAAACCTTTGCACCAATTGCTAAGATGAGTTCTATTTTAGTCATACTAGCTATAACCATAGCACATGGATGGGATGTACATAAGATGGATATGAAGAGTCCATTTCTTCATGAATACCTTAAGGAGAAATATACAAGGAAAAACCACTAGGGTTTTTTCAGGATTCATCCATAGTTTGCAAACATAGAAAATCTCTCTATGGCCTTAAAAAAGCTCCCGGGGCTTGGTATTCCAAGAAGGATTCCTACAACCTATCTTCTAGTTTTACTGGATGTCATTTTGATCCTAATGTGTATCTATTATAGTAGGATGATTCACCTTTGACACTAATTCTATATTTTGATGATATTTTTGTCACCAAGAGTACTTCATTTGCCATTGCAATAGTGAAGACATCACTTTAGGACAGATTTAACATGATAGACATCAGTTTATTGCACTACTTCCTTAGAATTAATATTTTACTATCCACTTTAGCGATTACTCTTGATCTATTGGAATGGTTTCATATCACTATTTGCAAACCATCTCTGAGTCCCTTTCTATATGGAGTTAAGCTTATGTCTTCCTATACCATGTCATTGGTTTATTCTACAATGTATCAGGAACTTTATGGTAGTATTATGTACTTGACTCATAGCAAGCCAAACAATGTTTATGTAGTAGGCATGGTTTTGATATTTATGGAGGAACCTCAAGAGATACATTGGAAATTAGCTAAGAGGATCCTTCATTACCTTCATTGTGCTCTTTCGTTTTGGATTCATTACAAATATGGTTCAACAGTTATCTTGGTTGGTTTTACATATTTACATTGGGTTTGTGACACTGAGCATCAAAAGTCCACTTTAGGTTACAATTTTTTACTTGGTAGGTTCTATCAATTATTTTAGCAAGAAGCAAAATGCTATTGATATATCATCCACATAGGCATAGTTAAGGGGGGATATTAATTTAGATAATGATTCTATATAGCTTCAAGACATTCTATTTGAGTTTGGTATTTTTTTCAAGAAACTGACACACATCTATTGTGACAACTAGAGAACAAATTAGATATAGAGGGATCTAGTTCAACATTAGTAAACCAAACATGTCAGAGATTCATATGCATGATATTTAACAGTTCATTCATGGAAAAGTCATCAAATTAGTCTTTTTCTACTCTTTAGAGAAGTTTTTTGACTTCTTCACCAAACCCTTTAATAAGAGAAAGTTCATTTATCCACTAGATTTTTGTAACGCCCTGCCACACAACCCCAAAGGAATTAAGTAAAATGCAACCAATTTTTTTTAAAAAAGACATAGGAAAGAATAGTAAATAACATAACATAACATAACCATTAATCAAATTGCATAACTTAATCCTTTGAGGAACACGAGGTCATTACTTAAGAACTAACTCTTAACAATGAGAACATCTAACTAACCATTACATAAACCATACACACATACATTTATAAGTATAATTACATTATTAACAACAATAAAGCCATAAGATCGAATAATATCCAAAGTTATAATATCATTATAAATCTTCTCATAACCATGTTTTACAATAAAAGTGCAATGCATCATCATAAGATTACATTACAATAGCAGCATGTGCAATAATATACAAGACTTCCCAACTAAGCGGAAATGGTACATCGATAAAAGAATCACATAGATACATAATTATGGAACCCACGAGCAAAGAATCCACTGATACTGCAACTTAGCACTGAAAGATGAACCTGCATAACAGAGAGAATCCCAACGGGTTGCGAAACATGATCCACCCAACCACCCCCATGCTAGGAATTGCTAAGGAAGGGTTCCCGACCAAGACCGACAAGACAAAAACTCACAACCAACTAAAGAAAATCATACAACACATGAAACCACTCAATTTCAAACAACAACAATAATCACCAATATAAGGAAAGTGACCAATTCCAGAGGATTTCCAAAAGACAACATAAATATGAATGTTAGAGGGAAGTGTCATCACATGGCTTAACATGGATTCTCCAGGCTACCTATTGCAAGGTACCGCCTCCATGTACTGATGGATTATCTAGGCAACCAAGCTCTAGGAACCACCTCCATCTATGGTTATCCAGGCTACCTATCTCAAGGAACCGCCCCATAGGGTTGCTTATGCGGGACCGTTACCTTTCATGGAGACAAGGCAACGATTATGCCAACCACGGCCTTCTCAGTCCCCCTTAGTTTGTGGTAGCACTAAAAAGTGGATGAGGCAATAATTATCTTTTTAGTGTTTTACTACCCACTCCTAGTTAATTGCTTTAAATTATCACTTCTTAAATTCACTCTAACGAGGGCTATCCTCGCGCCCCTTTATGCGCCGACCACCCACTTAGAGCCACTCCTTCTAAACACTCAATTACAAAACAATATCATCAAGGATTGTACCACATAAAAAACTGAATCAAATAATAATCAAAAGTGAGGCATGACCATCTCACCAACCGCAAGGAAACACATTCTTAGATTGGTGTAATCCAACGTACAAACAATCCAATAGCATTACAAAAATCAAATTTCAAAACGAAACAAGAGAACCACATTACCCCACCTCTGGAATTCTTTTAGGTTCCTAAACAAGATTGATAAACTCTAGGGTTCCCTTACAGATCATAAGTTCCCAAATAAAAGAAAAAAAATCCATTATACATGAAATGATAAGACTCAAAAGTACATGCCGATTACTACCATAAACCATGTCTCCAACAAGGAAAAATACAGTCCTCCTCAAAATATAATAAATTAACACAAAAATTCTACTTGATTGTTAACATCCAATTAGCTCTACTTTCACCGTTATACTCGTTTCTTAATACACACTATTCAATAGATAAAACTAGTTGTATCCCATCTTTTAATATACTATCAATTTAAAACTAACCTATAATAAAATTACAATTTACATATATATAATTCACACAAATATATATATATATATATATAAATTAGTATAATCATTAATATGAATATTAAAATTAACCCCATTAATTACATATATATCTACATAGATCTATATAATTATAAACTTGTTTAATTACCTATAACCCAATTCTCTTAACTATCGAACGAATCCATATAAATATATATAAATTTTATTATGCCCTGCAAAACAAAATAATATATATATACCCCGAACATGACCCGATTAAGCCGTTATATTACCAAATTGCCATGTACCAAAACTAGCCTACCGCTAAGTACAATAAACACCATCCAAACCATGGAAATTATAAATTTCTACCGAACACCATGCGGCATAAACACTTTTCACTACACAAGATATTCACCACACATTGTTTTTAAACTCAACCAAATGAATCAATACTCATTACGAAATTGAACCAACATATCTATATACCAGTGAGACTATGGGCGTGGAAAAAGATATCTTTCAATAATTATCAACTATACACTACTCCTATGAATGTAAACACGAAAGAAAAGATTTATATCAGATACTTTGCACAGTGAAAAAGGTATGGTGAACAAACAAATGGTGATTGAAGAGACACACACCAGTATACATGGCACTCTACTCAGGGGAGAACAGGGAAGTCTACACTCGCATCAGTCAGAAAAAGGAGGACGGGGTAGTATGGTTGCTGCCGACCTTCCCCTTCACAGAAATCTGGGATGAAGCAAAAGCATAGGGTGTGAAAACTAATACAATGATTAAAAAAAACAATACGGTTTCCATATTCAAATTTACCATATGCGAATTTCTGAGTAAAACTCGTAATTCCAAAATTTTCAATAAGGTTTCAGTATGCATGAATTAACACGGAAAACCTATTTCAAAATAAGGGAGAAAGTGATTTATCAAATATGTAATTAAATGATGAAATAGGGGTATAAGACGCGATGGAACAGAGCTCACGCAGAATAAATAACGACCAGGGATTTCAAACTACTAAACTTATGAACCAGAAATCCCAATATGGGGGAACAAAATAAGGGTTAATAATCATGGTATATTCCATTTGGGGTACAGATGCAATAGTCAGACATATTAACTGAGTTCTTCAGTATGCGAGTCTTGAATACATACATTAACTTTCACCCGATACAAAGAAATGAATCAACTGTTAAACCCTATACCGGTATACGTATATATTTAAAAATGAATTTCAAATAACAATAAGCAATAGAACTCACAGGTTTTGAAACCCAGTAATTCGTACATAGATAACAACAATTAACCCCTCCCTATTTTGAATAAAAACTACCCATAATTACACCTGGTTCAGACATTAATCAATATTTGTCCAGGACAACTACAATTCTAGATCTGGGTTAAAATCCAGCAATAATTCTTTTGTCAACTACGGATTTACAATATCTTATATTGAATAAATCTGAACAGTTTTTTTCCTAGATATTATTGAAAATTTGCAAGATTTCTATAGGCAGGAATTTTCAATCATAAATTGCAACACAACCAGAGTTTCAACTCAACAAACAGTTCAGCCAACTAAAAAAAAAAAGCGTAGTAAAAAGAATAGAATTTCGAAAAGAACCTGGCATCCTACGGCTGTAGAAGAAATTCCCATAGAAGCTTTTCTCCCCCTTCACACACTGGCCCTTTCCTGTAGCTTCTTTTTCTGAAACCAATTCTCAGACAATCCTCCCCCCCAAAAATTTTCCTTGCACACCTCTTTTAAAATAAATTACAAAAT
>VDFB02392989.1:92837-139824 GCA_007258455.2 Sequoia sempervirens | reverse complement strand
ATGACTTTAGAGAAAAGCCCAACCATTTCCAATGAAGACCTAGATGAGCCTATGACGGAAGAAAATTTGGGTAAAACCTTGGAAATACAACTCCTTAATGATGTTATTGATTTAATTGCAGAGTGCCAAAATAAAACTGTGATTTTGTTTTTTTTTAAGAGGTGTTCTTTCTGAAACTAAGTTTTTTAAATGGGAAAGATTAAACTCAGAGAATCAGAGATGGGGAATAGAGGTGATGTGGGGTCTTGGAAAGGGGTATGTGTCTTGTATGTTCAAATCTGGAGACCATGCCCAGGCTGTCTTGCAATATGGGATATGGGTAATCTATGGTCAAATATGTTATTTACAAGCTTGAAACTTTAATATTCACCCTGAAGGCCCTTCTCGTTCTCACTATCCTATGTGGGTTGAGTTTCCCTTTCTCAATTTCACTTTTAGACCTTTCTTAAAAGACATTGTTGCTCACCTGGGTAGAGTAATCTGGTGTAAGCATAGTTCTGATAAATTTTCAAGCCTTAGGGTTCATCCTAGGGCTTGTGTGGAAGTTGATTTAAACAAGCCCCTACCAGAGATCTTAAATTTCGTTGGCCCTGGTTTTGAGTTGAATCAGCCAGTTGTTTATTTAAATAAGCCAAATGCATGCTTCTACTGTTGAAAAGAGGCCATCTGATTCGGAGGTGCCCAATTAGAAAACAAAAAATGGGCCAGACACCAATAGTCTCCTCTCTAACTAGTGACCATTTATCCTCCCTCGGTCATTTGCCTCATACCATTCAACCCTCTCATCCTTCATCAACTACCTTAGAAAGTGCTCTTGTTCCTCATTCTAGCCCTGGTAGTACTCCTGGTGTTCTTGGTGAGATAGTCCCATCTTTCAAAGATATCGTTATGTCAGATGGTTGGAGAGAGGTCAGAAAGAGGAAAGAGCCTTCCCCTCCTCCTTCCTCTCTTTCTCCTTGCCAAGTGCATTCTCATTCTCTCCCCCATTCTGCTTCTAAATCCCTTGCTCATGATTCCTCCTCCCCCCATGCCCCTCTTCTCCTCACTAATACACTCATGTCTCCCATTCTGCTTCTAAAGCCCTTGCTCGTGATTCCTTTTCCCCCCTTGCCCCTCTTCTCCTCGCCAATACACTCCTAATTCAACCCTTTCTCCTTCCCAAATTCATCATCATTCTAGATCTCCTTCTTCCACCTCTCATGATCGTGAAGTTAAGAACTCAAATTTGAATATTAAAAATTAGTTCAGTGTGTTGACTCAGGATGAAGAATCCTCCCCTCATCATGAATTATAACATATCGTCTTGGAACATGTGAGGGATTTCTCCCCCCCCCGTAAATATAAAGTCAAAGAGGTTGTTATGAAATGGAAACCTGATGTGCTCTTCCTTCAAGAAACCAAAATTGGGGGAATTAAGCTTGAAATATCCTTATGTAAGATTTGGGGTGACGCCATGTTCTTGTTTACTTCTCATATTGAGGGCAAAGGTGGAGTTGTTATTGGGATCGCACCCTGGATTGCTAAGCATGTTATTGATAAAGGGGAGGACCCCTCACACAACTATGTTTGGGCCCTTACTTTTATCAATGGATAACTCATTGGTTTTTGTTCTATTTATGCCCCACACTCTGCTAAAGAATGTGTGGAGTTATGGAACTGGTTGGCTAATAACTTACCCAATGTTGAGTGGTTAATAGGGGGTGACTTTAATATGGTTGAGCATGCTCATGATCGCAACTAGTCTAAAGATTTTAATCTCAATAGAGATTAATTTGATAGTTGGATTTTTTGTTGAAACTCCTTGGGAGTGGTTGATCCTATTCATGATAATATTGCAAGCCATTCAAACAATTGGTACACTTGGTCCAATTGCAAATTGGGGTGTGATAGGAAACTAAGTAGGTTGGATAGATTTTACATATCTCCTACTTTGCCCCTCAATCAAGACTCTTTGGGTTTGTATGTTCAAGTGGACCTTTCCACCACTCTCTTTGACCATTACCCCATCATTTGCAATATAGGTTTGTCCTCAAAGTCAAACTTAGATAGTTCATTGCCTTTCAAACTTAATGTATCCCACTTAAAGAATCCTTCTTGTCTAGCTACTCTTGAAGGCCTTTGGAACTCCATCTCCAAACTTGACGACGGTGGGTCTTGGATAGATTGGTGGTGTGCTGCTATAAATAAATGCACTAGTTTTTTGTGTTCATTTGGCAATCAAATGGCTAGGCAACGCAAATGGAAAGAAATATCCCTCCAAGGTAAACTCGTGCATGACATAAAATTGCTTAATGTTGATCCTAATAATATCATAATTCAAACCTCCATTTTTTCTATTGAGGCTCAACTACATAAAATTGATAATTATAAAGAGTAGGGGGCCAAAATCATATCCAGATTACATTGGATAAAGGAAGGAAATAAGGGTACAAAGTAATTTTTTAATTATCTCAACTATAAACATAAAAAGGAAAGAATTGGTGCTATAAAGGATGAATTCAATGTCTTATAAAGTAGCCCCACTAGTATTTGTAATGTTTTCAAATGTTTTTATGAGAACCTCTTCAAAGATGACCAATGGGAGGATATTCAACAAATTCTTGAGGATGTCATCAAAGATCATATTCCTAACAAAATTGATCCAAGGTACAGCCAGTATCTTGATAGATCATTATCATTGGAAGAATTGGAACATTGTCTTTTCTCTATGGCCCCTCATAAAAGTATGGGTAGCGACGGGCTTCCTATGGAATTCTACCAAGTTATGTGGCCACATATCAAGGAAGACTTTTATTGTTTATATTTGGAGGCCCTTAAGAAAGGTTCCCTAGGTCTGAACATTAATGATGGCGTAATTAAGCTCCTTCCTAAAGGAAATCTGGAAGAGTCTATTTTTGGTTGGTGCCCTATCACCTTATTAAACACTTCATATAAAATAATTGCTAAAGCTCTAGCTATTCAAATAAAACCCGTGGTGAAACAGATTGTTAGAACAGAGCAAACATGTTTTATTGTTGGCAGATATATTCTTGATAACCTTATGTTAGCTTGGAAAACCTATGAATGGGCTCATCAAACATGCCAAAATACTATTTTAATTAAACTTGACTTTGATAAGGCCTATGATAGAATTCATTGGAGCTTTATTATTAAAATGCTACAATGGTTGGGTTTTGGGCCTAAAATCTGGTCTCACATTCAAATGCTTTTCCAGGATCTTAATGCTTGAATTATCATCAATAACATGATGACTAATCCTTTTTTATTATAGCGATCCATTCGCCAAGGATTCCCTCTAGCGCCTTACCTATATGCTCTTACAGTTGATGCCTTGGGTTATCTTCTTCAAAGTGATATTAATCAACAACTCATAGCAGGGGTTTCCATCCCTCACAATGTTGTTGTTATTAACTCTCATTATGCTAATGATAGCTTACTCTTTTTACGAAATTCTGAAAAGGACATCTCTAATCTAATGGAAATTTTAGAGTTTTATTGTGAAATTTCAGGTTCTAAACTAGCTCATAACAAGACAAAATTCTTAATGATTCAAGCTGAGGATGTTCCTCAGTGGATTCCCAAAGAGTGGAAACAAATAAGACATGGAGAAATTATGAGGTATCTTGGTATTCCCTTCGGTATTGGGGTTTTTCTTGGTGATATGTGGAATTGGTTTCTTGATAGACTTAAGCAGAAACTCTTTAACTAGGGGTATAAATTCCTTTCCTTGGCTGGAAAAATTCAAGTTGTTAACAAGATTTTCCTTGCTTCACATGTCTATTATTCTTCATGTTGGATGCCTTCTAAGAAAGGGTATGAGGATATAGTCAAAATTATACACATATTTCTATGGGAAAAGTGGGATGGTAACCCAAGATATATATCCATTTCATGGTCTTATTGTACTCAACTGAAACATAAAGGAGGATTGGGCCTCATAGACCCAAGAACTTAAGGGATTTGTTTGGCTGCTAAATGGATTATTAGAGCTGTTAAAGGGGATGAACCATGGAAGATCCTCATTAGATATCAGATCAATCAAGCTTCAGTTAAAGGAAAATGGCAGCAAGTGGGCTAGTTAGACAAAATTATTTATGCTTCAATTTTCTCCCTAAAGGCTTCTCTTCCTCTTCAATCTATTTGGAAGGCTTGGCAATATGTTTGTCACTTGTTAAAGTGGAGAGGAGAAGATTCCCTACAACTCAGTTTTAGTTTTTCCATTTCGTCTATTTGGTGGAACAAACATATCCTCTATCATGGACAGCCCCTTGCATTAAGCTTTATGTAGCATTCATATTCTTTGTTCATAAAAGGGGTTTGTAATGTTGGAAATTTATGGGACTTCCATTCAACGAGTTGGACATCATGGAATGAGGTTAAAAATTAGTTTACCCTTAGCAACAAACATAAAGTATTTTGATCTTTGTGCAATCCTTGGTGCCGGTGGAGTTGTCTATGAAATTTTGTACTTTGATTCAATGCAATTTTTTTAAGGACTAGTCATGGTTACCTTCATACCCCTTCTTGTTCTTCCCTCTAAAAAAGATATATTTGAAGTTGCTTCCTAATCTCTCCTTGAAGTCACAGTTGAATTCTAAATGGAAGTGCAAGTTCAGTGAGAAGTTTTGGTTAAAATTATTTGCTCAAATTTGGAAATCTAAAGTTAATGTTGATGCTCAGTTAATTGGCTAGAAGATACTACACTTTAAACTGCCCGTTGGGGACAAGCTAAAATGTATTATGATCCAGCCAACTAACTGTCCATTTTGTCACAGGCATAAAAATATGAAGCATATTTTTTGGAATTGCTAGTTGGTTAAAAGGCTATGGAATTTTGTGTTCAATGATTTTTCTATTGTATTCACTCATAAGTTATGCTGGAAAGAAGCTCTTCTTGGGATTGGCCTTTATAATAATCAAATTTTTGATAGTGTGAGGCATGCTATTCTACTACATATATGGAAAAATAGATTCAAAGTTGTTTTTACTATCAATTATGTTCATCAGGAAGGTATATTTTTAAGGCTTTACTCTGATATATTTTTCTATTTTGTTGCCTTGTTTCCTTTGTTTCAGAATGACACCTTGAAGAACTTTACTTTGAGTTATTAGATTTGACAAATCAAGCTGCAAGTTGGATAGTTGCTGAGCAAAAAGGGAGTTTGTTTTGGTCAAAGTCTAAGTACTATCTTTCAAGATGTATAATGCTTGTGTATTTTGTCTTTGTTGTATTATTCCAACATTTTGGAATGGTTTAAGTTGTTGTTGTGCATATTTGTCTTATTTTTTTGAGCTATGGTAATTTGTACAGCTCTCTATGGCATAATGTTTCCTCTTTGGGTACAATTTCTTATTGTAGTTCTTTAACTGCTATTTTTTCTTTGTAATGCATTTCCTCAATACAAAATAAAATAAAATAATCATTTAAAGTCTTAGGATAATTTAGAGATAAAATATTCATTTGAAAAATAGTAAATATGTGAAATTCATCATATTCAACTTATAACAATATCATGAAGCCCCTCTCAAAGCTTTTAGAAAATTTAAGAAACATAAAAAAATGTATAAATATAAATGCTTCACTAAAATGAAGGACTAATCTATATTGAGTTCAAATAACTATAGCGCTATTGAACCTTTAAAAAAATATTAACATGGAAGCGTAATCATTGAGCAACATGCAATTGTCTTGGGGGTCTTCTGCACCTCAATGATACATATTCTGCAATTTCATATAATAAAGAGATATAGGCAAAAGGAGATCCAATACACATAGAGGAATACACAACCCATATTGTCACTTCCCAAATTTCTTTTAGTCATAGATGCAAATATTGAAATTTGCATCATGTGTGTATTGCGTAGTAATTGTTACCATCACCTACTATAAAGAATTAATTTGATTTAAATTATATTTAAAAATAGTTTAGGAGTGGAAGAGTTGGCAGGATTTAGGGTGGTAAGAAGAATAATTTATTGGGCAATATTTTTAGCTTTGATGCCAATTTTAAAGATCTTTGATTTGAATTGCTTTAACATATGGAAATTTTCTCAAGTCAAATGAATGGAACCTCACTACATTTAGTTTGTAGATGACCATAAAATCGACATTGGTAGAAGATGACAAGGTTGTAGAGAGTGTTGACTAGGGTTCACACTCTTACTCTATAATATGCACATAGAGTGAATTTGTGCACATTGTTTTTTATTAGAGGAAAAACATGTTTTGATGGGACTCGAAACCCATTACAAACAAGTTTTGAAGGGATTTAAAACCTGTCGAAAAAGAAAGTTGCATAAAAAATAATCGGCTAATAATCGACAACCTAAATAGCAACAATCATCTAAAATAAACAATACAACTTGGGTTGCACTAAACAAGTAGGTTTTGAAGGAACCTTTAACTCTTAGAACCAAGAAAAAACATGGACCAAGACCCCTAACTAACCATAATAACAGCTTAAACTAGCCATGCAACAACAACCTAGATGCTCACAGTACCAATTATTGAGCCAAGGAAGACAAACAAGTCAAAGGTGTATAAAGCCCACACACCCCTATTAACCAAAGCTTCAAGCACAACCTCACCCCTCTCAACAAATGAGGAGACAAAAAACACAATTGAACAGTGAGAAACATCAGCATCCTTGCAGCACCATTCCATATGATATGCTATCTCAAACTCTGCCTTTACAAGAGAGATCTCCCCTCTACAAGAGAGGATAATATGAGGACCCTTACTACCAAAGTCACCACTCTCTAGCTTCCACAAGCTCCACATCAATAGAAACCAATAAGAGGGAAGAGAACTTTCCGCCATACCTACAACATCCAACTCCACCTCAATAGGAGATGGCTCCCCTTCAATAGGAGTAGTCTCCACCTCTAGAGAAGACTCCAACTATAGAAACCAACAAAAAAAAACACCAATAGAAAGGGAAAACATAATATCCTTAGACATCACAAACTCCTAGAACTTGAAGCAAGATTTAGAAAGCACCCCAACCATTAGCCATAATAAAAAACAACACCCGAGCCTTCAAAAAAAGCATTAGAAACAGCTCAGCTGGCAGAAAGGAGATAACCCCAACTTGCAGTAGCCTCATAGGAAAACAACAGAATCATAGCCACCACAAAAAAACTTAGAACATGCCTAAAAAACAATTGTCAACCTCCAAAACTGACCCACGAAAAGACTCCAAAGAACCCATCCAGTAAAAATAGGACAACAGGATGCAAAACCCAGACCATAAACTTCCCCTAGCACCAACGAAGAAGCTAAGAAACACCAAACAAGGATCTCCTAGAGTGAAGATCACCCATAGGGAAAAACCTCCACAACCACACACAAAAATAGTGGAAAACATCCACAACAAACACCAGCAGTCAAGCAAACACTGTCATAAACAAAGGCCATCCTCTTCAAAAGAGAAAGCCTCATCAACCATAGAGGGAGCAGAGTAGCTCTCAAAAAGAGCAAAATAACTCAAACCAAGGTAGCAGAAGTGCCCCAAGAAACAAACAAACATACCAAAATAAAGATTCCCAACACGACACATGATGAGATATTCAAAATAGACCACAGGCAGAGCCTATAGGAAAATGATAGAACAAAAACTCCTAAAAGTGGCCAAATCCCACAAAGAGAGACCCCTAGAGGAAAAGAAGAAGGGCTAGAAATGGAGAACTGACACCAACAACCACAAACCCAATGCAGTTAACAGAGCAGAACTCAGGAAGCCATGCTAGAACCGTAAAAAACTAACAAGGAATTAGCAAAGCAGTCATAGCACCAAGGTCTTCAAGAGAAAATCTCACCAAAAACCTGACCCTAATAGCCTCAGACACCACAAAAAGCCAACTGTAGGAACCTAGCGCCAAAAAACCAGACCTAAGAACCATAAGAAGCCAAGAATCCTCATTGTCTTCGTTAGAATCTAAATCACCTTCACCATCTTGGCCTGAGAATAGAGTGAGACAAGTTTGTTGACATTTTTTGGACTTACAAGTATTTAAATAGTCTACCAATGAATAATAAAGTTCTCAAATTTGTAAGGCTCTTTTTATTAACCTTTTTCACTTGAAAATGAGCCTAAGATGAATGATAATCTTGATGTAGGGAGTGAATGTATGAGAGTAAGTACAAATGAGGAAGCAATAACAAGGAGTAAATGGTGAATGAGGCTTCCGATCACAACAATTTCACCCTTGATAGCCAATATGTTATTGTATTAAGACATTCCCATTAAATTATGACACAAAACTAAATTTGAAATGGCATGGATATGTTAATTTCATTATTTTAAAAATAAACTAATCCCTAAAATTAAAAAATAACAAATTATAATCTAAACTAGAAATATAAAATATCAAAAGATTTAACTATGTTCTCCACACTTAGAAGGGATGTTTAGAATGTAATTCTATTTTGCAACCACTAAAAATAAACCTTGATCTAATAGAGCAGTATATTATGCCAATTGCTTCTATGAATTTTTTAAAAAACTATGGTGATGCCAAGCCTTGTGCAAATTCCCAATTTAATCACAACCTTCAACTAACATGATATCATAAGACTTATAAGTAATTGTGAGCTAAAAAGATGTAGACAAGTATTAAAAAAATGTATCCCCAAGTAATAGGTAAAAATTGTTATGGTTATCTTTAAAACACTCACAATAATAGATGAAAACCACCAAAAACTTTGTGATTTGTTTGAAAAGCTCTCCCATAATTTTTTGATGCCTTTTCAAATTCCAACAATTAGTTTTTCATTCATGTAATCAAGGTTTTTCATGCCTATAATAGGTTTTTTCATGCTCAAACAAAATGTGCTTTCAAGTTGTATTATTTTGCAACGTTCTAATAGAATGAACAAAATTATTATTATTGTGTGTAGGGCTTCTATTTGTTGAATTTTGTAAGTTATGATTCAAGTTTCAACAAATCAGGTCCTTTCATTTAACCATGTTTGTCTTTGAATGTCTTCACTTATCATTGATTAACACCTTCATTTCTCCATGAATTGATAAATTAACATGAGTAACAAATATTTTCCTTCTTCCATTCTTTGCACTTAGGGTAGTGAATTGAAATCATATTGAAAATTAAAGTTAATATATATTATAATTATTTTTTGTTTTATGATGTGTATTAAACTCTAATTATGATCTATATATAAAAGAAATCAATAATATGTTTCTTAAATTTATTAATCTATGTTTTCAAAAATATTTGTATAAATTTATGTGTTATTTAATGTTCAAAAAGTTTGTTGAGTTGTCAATTTTTTCTCGAGTCTCAAGTTTTCCAAAATTTTGGGTCAACCAAGTTATTGCCAAGTCTAATTTTTTTAACTATGGTAAAGATTATCCATCTGCTCCAAATTTTAGCTATATATGACTCATCCCATTCTTTTCCAAACTCAACTAGACAACATTGAAATCTATCACCATGTTAGTTAGATCTAACTCCACTTCAAAAACCATGGAACACAACCCATTTGATCATAACCCAATCTATCTTACAAGGTACTTAAGTATTTCTTTTTTGAAAAATAATAACCTATATTTTAACCCTCACCTATATTCTCTAAAAGATTACCTTTATTCCAACCTCAAAGATATAGCTTAATCAATCAAAATCATCTACTATAGTAATAATCAATGTTACTACAAATGCTCTATACAACCATCCCAACAAAGGTAGAAATAACAAGAAACACTAGACATATAGGATGATGTTTTCTTGTTCTTTTTTACATAAGATTTTATCACAATTGCATGATATAAGGAAACTTAGGCACAAAATCCTAGCAATTCAAATAAAATACATGACGCATCTTAAGCTTTCCTAATACAAAATAAAATAAATTTAATTTAAAAAGAGGATCAAAGCAAGCCTTTATGGTTTGTGGACAAATTTAGTTTTTTTTTCTATACTCAAAATGAGTCCATGTTATTCAGGGATACAAGTAAAATTTTGGAAAACATCAAATGGTGTTTCAAATATAATAAGATTTACACCGTATCTAGCCTTATTTCATATAATTTCTTTCAAATTATATAATGTTTCTTTTGAATTTGCAAGGATTAGAAAGGGTTTTGCTAACAAATTCAAGAAAATAAAGTTGTATACATCCAAACAAAATAAAAATCTTAGTTTTAGACATCATAAAATATTGAATTGTTAAAAAAAATAAAGGTGGCTAACCATATATAATTATCTCCTCTATGAAATTAATAGTAGAGAAATTATAAAACTAATTATCTCCTCTATGAAATTTATAGTAGAGAAATTATTGCACACCCAAATCCAAAACTCGAAACCTCTAACAAACCTTGAAGCTCTTTGAATCATGGCCTTTACCTCCCTACAAAAGAAACATGTATAATAGTGTTCCCACCCTAACAACTACAACCATAAAGTGTGTGCCACTAGCATGACTCATTTGCATACAAATAGCTACAACTTAAATTATGATAGTTTTCATCCACTTTATGGTGTCCCATTATATTTTGATGTGAGACAATTTTTTGGCTGCTAATTCAAAGTATGAATGCTTTAATAAGCATATCAACTAATAAATCTATAATATAGAATCCTTTATTAAAATGATAGGGAATTGAGGCAGAGTTTGGGAATTAAAATTTTAGTTGTGAATGTATAAGGGATCGAAATTATAGAGAAACTATTTAGTAAAAAATATATCACATGGATACACATTTTTCATTTCTCTGTAAATTTTATTTCCAAGAATATCTTCCCATTTAAATGAAAACATAAAATTTTTTATGGTGCATTTATTAAAAAAAATACAAATAAGAAGAAACATATAAAAATTATGGGACCACTATCCCAATACAAAGGCTCGTAATCAAATTAAAAGGTTGATGTTGTTGGCCCCACAGTTTTTGTTGTGCCAAAAAGTTGACCTATTAATGCCCGATGTAACCGCTAGAGTTAATGGATCCACGAGAGGTGGTTAAGCCATGTCATGAATCCTAAGGGGAGTGCTAACCATATGCCAAAAATCTCCCCCTCAACATTACCTGAGGAGATTCAAACCCAAAACCTTTGGTTTTGATACCAATTTTTGGCCCCACAGTTGTCATTGTGCCAAAAGCTCAACCTATTAATGCCTGATACAACTACTAGAGTTAACGGATCCATGGGAGGCACTTAAGCCATGTCATGAATTATGAGGGGAGTGTTGACCATCTGCCAATAGATGTTAAAATAATTTAGCAAAGTGATGACATAGGGCCTTGTTGTTACAAATTTTATATACCAATTGATGTTAAAAAATTAATTGAGAATAATGAAAATATTAGATGTCTTCAACTAATTCCATCTAAAACATCTAAATTGTAGGAAAATTTCTAGCCCCACCCCACAATGAGTTGTAGAATTTATGAGAGCTAAATAAAAGAGGCTCCTATTTTCTAAGATAAAATTCTAATTTATCTTGTAGTGATTTTTTCCTCATATCATATGTAGGACCCATTTGTTATTCCCTGCATACACACCTCATTTCCTTTTAGGCTAAAATGGAGCCCCCCTTTTTTTGTCTTTTGCTTTGTCGTTTCTTTTCTTTCTGCCTTTAGTCTTTCTTTTGATTTTGTCCCAAGGGTTTTTGCTTCCATGAGCTATTTCTATTATCCCTTGTTGAGTTTTAAAACTCTGGAAGGATTTTAGAATTTTTCCCAAAATTATTTGTTCCTCCTAGATCTTCAATCCCATTTTCATTCTTCCTTTTCGGGTTTCAAAACTTCGAAAGGATTTTAGAAATTTTACCAAAAGTTTGAATTCTTCCTAAATCTCTGATTTTGACTCATTCTTTCCTTGTTGGGTGTCAATACTCAAATCAACTTTTTAAATTTGAGTTGTCATCTCAAAGTGGGCCGAAATTTGGTTTCCTTTCCCCCTCCACCCTCATTTTCTCTTCTCCTTTCTTGGATCCAATTGGAGTTTGGAGTTCCCAACTAATTTTGGACCTTTCTTGTTTTGGTTCTAAAATATGTTTCCACCCCATGATCTCACTCCACCTACTACATTAATGAAAATTTTACACCTACATGTAATAATGCTTGTATATATACCTAAGCCATTAATCAAGTTATTGTGCTAATCTAACACTTTATGATCTTGAGGAATTTATTTTACAACACCTTAAACTGGTTAGGTTTTGTCTCTAATAGTGGAAAAGGTCATTTTCTTTGTGCTTGCATCGCGGTTGGAAACCTTCCTTCATTGTATGTAAGGTTAGTGGTGTTGTTTCTTTTGTTGTTTTCTTTGTGTGTCTCTTTGTCATTTTTTTGTTCTCACTTTGTTGTTTTTCGAACATTGTTGTTTGGTTTTTTGGGATTTTCTTGGTCCTTTTTTTGTTTTGGCCCATGGTCTAGTTCTTATTTTGGTCCATGACTTAGGCTTTTAGTTTGTTCCCTAGGTAGTAGAGTTTTGTGGTGTCCACAAGTTCTCAAATTTTGGCTTTCCATTCATCCTTTTCCCTCGTCACTCCATGTCAATGAGATTTTGGAATTTAAAATTGATTTAGGATTAGGGTGTATTGAAATTATCATTCGAGATCTGAGATCCCATTCAGCCCTATGGAATTCAAAATCAAGTGTCCCAAATATATTTTTTGTTCTGAATCCTACTAGAAAGATTCCTTGGTTTTAAGAGATTTTGTCAGAGTTTCCAACCCCGATTGCTTTGTTGGCTACACATCCCTTTGGGTTCTTAATTCTCAACATGACATATTTGAAAATATCCAAAGTCCATCCATTTTAAGATCCAACATCCACTTGCAAAGGTCTGAGCAAGAATTTTAGTCTCGATTGGTCCTTTCCTAAATGGTACTCCACCACAAAATTGCCAATTTTTACTCAAAGTTTCAAACCCCGATCAAGCATTCTAAGTAAGGTCTCATGTACGATTTTTATCTCCATCCCTAAGATAACAACATGTAATGCACCAAAAGGTCCCCACAATATTTTTACCCTCGACTAGACATCCATTGAAAAGGTCTAAAGGACTTGTATTCACCTGTAGTTTCACTTCCCACCTCATAATAGTTGATGTCTAGTTGTGGTTTCAAACCTTGATTGGACGCATTAAGATCCTTGGTCTATTTTTGGGCCCAACTCTCACAAGTAATCACTAGAAGGTAAGAAAATTCTCAAGTTCTTATGGGGTTGTGGATCCTAATAAGACCATTAGTATCAATTTGTTTATGGCTAGAATCTTGACCCAGTCTTGTCTCAAATCCTCCTCAAACAAAAGAATGCTAGTGAAATGATAAAAATTACCCAAAATTTAGTTACCAAATTATGTTTTATATTAGTGAAGATTTTGTTGGAGAGGAAGTGTCCCAAGAGGAGAGGTGACAAAGAAAAGAGAAGATATTTTAAGTTGATAAACTCCTTATCACCATGAAATAAAAGTTTCAAGGAGTCCCAAGTGTGTCAAGATTTAGTTGCGAAGTGATGAAGATCATAGATACAAAACTCTAGGACACATCAACATGAAGGTTTTCAAAGAAGAAACATTTACCCAAGATGCCTCCCCTATGGCTCAAAACATTGTTAATTTAGGGTTAACACATGTGGCCTCTTCTTAGTGGTAGTGTAATTCCTAGAACTTATATTAGTTGCAGCTCAACATTACAACCCTTTAGATAGGAAGTGTTATGACCCTTATGGCATCGAGATAATATACTTGTCTACACCTATGATCAAGTAACATTTGACTTCCCTCCCTACATCGGGCAACTAAAATAAAAGTAATTGGGCACCTGTATAAGAGTGATATAAATGGGAATCTCAAACATGTTAATAAAAGATGACTAAAAAATGAGATGAAATTTGTTGCTAAGATCCCACAAAAGATCACAAGGTTAGATTTCTATTCAAAGGTGGGAGACATAATCACTTTATTGTGTAGAGATTTTGGCAAAAAAGAATTAAGAACATATGATACCTGGATATTTCATTTTATTCATGTCATATTGAAAGGGGAAGTCTTCTTCAATTGGGGATATATTACATTAGATGTCATTCATTCTCAGTTGACCAAAGTAAGGGATACATAATAATTCTTCATGTCTTCTTATGTGGTATATCTAGTAGCTAAACTAGGGAATTTCCCAAGATTAACAACTAATGGAATTAGCGGAGGAGAAGCTCTTGGATAAAGAAAAATAAGGGAAATATGTCTATAATTGGAACTAAAAGAAGTAGAGAAGCACTTCAAGAGTTTTAATTCAATGCTTTCTTATACTCGGTTATCAAGAAATTCACTAGGGATGTAGGGTTCAAAGTGTCTAGGGAAACTATGGCCTTGATCAAAGAGTAGGAAAATAGTTCATCCAATCCCTCAAGTCAACATATATGGTTTTGATAAAGCACCCTACCTGCTACCCATTTATTGCAATGACAAACTGATCTTGATTGAGTTTGCTAGGCAGGTTATGGAAGTACACCTCAAAATTTTTTGGTAAGCACAAAGCAGGGTTGAAATTGTTGGGATATCCAGTGTTGTACACCATTGCATAAAATGATTTATTGGAATGTTGTAATTAAATAATTATTTACTTGTGATGCACCTTGGTGTGTGGTTAATCACACTAGGTAATTATTTGGGGACCACTTGATGTTGTATTGTAGCATCGTATTATTATTTAATGTGTGGGAGACATGTGATAATAATTTAATATTGGGGAAATATTAAATAAAGTAATGCCTTAGTACCCAATATTAAATAAGGGGTTAGTGGTTTTTTATTCACATGGTTTTTTGGTACATGGTTTTACCTTACCACTAGTTGTATTTTGTGTGAGCTTGTGTCTATAAAAGCAAACACACGTGTAGTGGTTTAGGTTGGGGACTGAGTAGTTTGACTGCCATTATTGAGTCATTTTGAGGAGTGCATTTGTGAAGCATGGCATGGGATGTGTGGAGTCATGCTTGGACACATGGGAATGCATTAGAGGGCTTGATGCTTCAGAGTTGTTGATTGTAACTCTTGTATTTGCTTTATGGCTGATTAATATGATGGAGTATGGATGCTTTTGGTGGCTGGATTTTTCCCTCTCGAGGGTTTTCCCATGGAATATATTATGACATCTTTTATGGGTATGTTGTCTATTCTCTTGCATGTGGATTTTGAGTACTTATTTGCATGAATATCTCTTTTGGGTTATGTGGAAATTGTCATTAGATGGCTGCAAGTTTCCTTACAAGTGGTATCAAATCTTTCATGATTGAAGATTTTTTGTTATAACCCCAGGTTGATAAAATATTGCTTGAAGTTTGAATCTATGAAATGCATGAGAGAATGAAAGACATGGCAAGATATGAGTGTTTGTAGGTTGTTTATTGCAAATCTAAGGGTTTTGGGTTTGTTGTTATGATGGGTTGTTTGTAGATTTGGGGTGTGAAAATTTTTGGCTAAAAAGTGTTTCTTGGTTGTGCATTCAAATGGGGGTTTTGTGGGAGAAATTTTATAAATGACCTCCTGGGACAAAACGAACCTCATGGTTGGATTTAGGTTGGTCGAGAGACGAATTTTGATATAAAATTTGATATATTTTGGTGAAGTTGGAAAAAAATGCAATTTTTTTTAATCAAACCCCCTTTTATTGTTGTATAATCATCATTATTTTATACAAAAAATTAAAAATTCGAAGAAAAAATTCTTGTCAAAAATTTTGTCCTTGCAAAATAAAAGTCAAAATGTTAAAAAAATCAAAAATTAAAAATCATTATCTATTGGCTTTTGAAAATTTATATGAAAAAAATTTAAAATACATACATATATATATATATATATATATTTGGGGGGAGGTCGGCCCCCCCACTGTACCCTATCGGTTGTCAATCTGCCGACAATCCCTGCCGGTAGGTTGACCACTGGCGGGGCCCAGCTACTGCCACCCCAAGTGGGGTCTTTAAAACCTTTTAAATTTTTAATATATAAACTTTTTAATATATGCCTTTTAAATAATTAAATCTGCCTGTATAAATTTTAAAATGGAGCCCAAAAATTTAATATTTGAAAATTTAATCTGATTTAATATATACTTCGGGTCCGTCACCAGGGGGAGCGACGCCACCCGGGTGGGGTCACCGCCCAGCTGCCAAGGGTGGTTAAAAGTTTTTGCCTTATACTCAAACTGTGTTTTTACTTTTGGGGGGCATAAATTTCACTCAGATTGTCCATTTTTGCTCTTCTTGGACTTGTTGGAAAGCCGAATCAGTGCTCTATGTTGTGGTGCCATTGATTTTATGATATTTTATAGTTTGTATAGTGTGTTGATAGTTGGAAGTTAGGTGTTTGTTTTGAGTTTCGAGAGGTCATATCGGGTGCATATGGAGTTGGATTTTGGACTTCAAATAGTTGACGGAAAGCTTGTTCACAGCACTACAGAGTGGATTGGGTTTGGAGTTGTTTAGAAATGATTTATTTTCTAATATTCTATCCTGAGCTATTTATGGGTTATTTTGACTATCGTGATACTGTGAGCTTATAGATTGTTAGATCTAAGAGATTTGATGTTGGATTCATTGTATGCTTAGTTGTACATCTCAAATTATTCTCTTTTTGACATGGGTTTCAGTATTTGGTTGGATTTGTATGCTTCATTATTGTATCTACAGGTTGTGTAGCATTGTAGGTAGTCTATACTTGTTGCACCTATGACTTGGACATGGGTTGTCTATTCCCATAGAGATTTCAGTGTTGATGCATTTTTAGTTTGGTGGCTTGATTTAGTCACATGGTTTACTGGTTTTGTTGTCATATTGAGGAGGTGATATGGTATTACCAGGTACAACCATGATATGAGACTGATGTAGTTGACTATGTTATGCAGATATGTGGAACATGATTGGGTTGAGTTGTTGGTATATTTGGTGGTGATCATGGAGTCATGGATGTTTCTTGTGATTTAGAGACTTTGGCATGTCATGATGGTTTATGCAGGTGCATTGTTGGTGGTGTTGGACTAGTTCGTGATTCAAGTTATGGCGGTGAATCTTCTTGGTATGAGGATCATGGTTTACTTTACCTTCTTTATTGGGGAGCTCATGTTGCACTTGAGTTCTTTGATTGTGTGAGGATTTGGTTGATCTTCATTAGGAGATTGTTATCATGATGTCATGATAGCTTGTTACATTAATTGGTTATACACTTTTAGTGGGAGATTTTGATAGTGATGGATTGGCAGTTATATGTATCTTCTTAGCTTGGAGATCTTGGTTTCACTAGTATGTTACTAATATTGCAGTTGTGTGTGTGTAGACCTAGATGATCTTCATGGAGAGGATGGTTGCCATGATGTCATGTGTACCTCGCACCACAGTTCAATGGGAGTTGTTGGCAGTGATGTGGATGCATCATTGGTACGATTATCTTCATGTTATTGGGGATACGTATTCTTGGTTTAGAGTGTTTGCTATTATGTCATGGTTTATTCTTGATATCAGTTTAGAGTTTTGGCATGGTACTTGTTCTCTCGAGACCAGGATGTATATATGTTTTGGTGCATGTGATCTCCTAGGTGGAGATGGTTAGATCATGTTGTCATGTTTATGTTCCTAATTTATGATTGGAGCTTTGACATTGATCATGGTGGTTCTCTTGGTATTGGGTACATTGATCATTTGCTTGGTTACTTCATGATGGTGCTATGTTGCATTTGGAGTTTTGCATGGATTGATTGGTTACAGGTACTCATGGATACTTAGAGATGTAGGTGATGGTTGGAGTTCTCTTGTATTTAGAGACATTTTCTTGAGACATTTACTCTTTGGAGGTTTTAGCAGGAAGACTTAAGAGCTTTCACTTGGATATGGACGTGATTTCATGTTGGAACGATAGAGGAGATTGTTCTTGGAGTGAGTCATGATGGCTTGGTTATCCTGGAGGAGCATTCTCATTCCCCACTCTTGGTCTACTCGATAATTTATGATTTGAGAGGTATTTTCCCATTATATCTTTCAGATGTGTTATGTTTCGTGCTTTGATTTATCATGGGATTGAGTTGATTCATGGTGATTGATTATGTATACTCATTTGAGGATTGGTTAGCATGAGTTTATATGCTTTATCTTCCATAGATATGGATCTTGAGCTATGGATAGTTAGTTTGGGAGGATTCATTTTGAGGGATGTTATGGCATGGTTATCTCCTTGTGCTTTTGAGTTTATAGTATCATTCTTTGATGAGGATTGTTGGGATATTATTTATGGGATGAATTCTAGTATTGGGGATGGTTACCTTAAGTTTGATCTTCTTGATAGAGAGGCTTAGATCCATGTTGGCATTGTTAATTGATTCATATGTTGTACTTGGTCTATGAGATTAAGTGTTATGGGTGTTGTTGAGGCTTTTGGGGTTGATAGGAGATCATACTTGACACAACAATACACTTTTGAGGTGTTGATAGGAGGACATTATGGTTTACAGGTTTCTCTCTTCATGGTTCTTTCCATGGATGTTCATGTTCATATGATTTAGGGAGGATGGTGGCAACATGTTGTGAGAGATTATGCAACTCTTTGGGTTGTATGTGTGGATCATTGTTATTGTCCTTGGTACTTCATGCTTTGATTTACTTATCACACCTTGATGTACAGTGTTGATCGGTAGACTTGATATGCTTTGACATTACCTATGTAGTGGGAGTTCTTGGATATATATATGTTCTTCATTGACAGGTTTGATATAGGGAGCTAGATTACAATTTACAAGTTGCATATGTTCTTGCAATGAGTTTGCTGATGTATTGATACCTTGGACGTATGGATGGTTGGATGTATTAACATGTGTTGTGGATGATATTTCTGATCATGTGGGTTTTTCAATTGATGGCAGCTTGGTTAGAGCCTATGTTATCACTTGGATTTGATGCTTGTGCTTGTGGATTGGTGCATCTTCACCTTGGCATGTTCCTTTTCTTCCATAGGTGGCATGTTGGAGGATGAGAGGAGTTCTTTCTTGAGATGGTGGTCACTTTTTCCTTATTGCAAGTATCTTAATGGAGCATGAGAGCATGTTGGAGATTCATGTGACTTCATGTATGGCTATGATGATGTATTTCATGTATTGACCCCTTATGCAATGTATGTACAACAAGTGGGAGAATTTTTGGATATGGTGTTGTAAACCATTGCTTAAAATGATTTATTATAATGTTGTAATTAAATAATTATTTATTTGTGATGCACCTTGGTGGTGTGGTTAATCACACTAGGTAATTATTTGGGGACCACTTGATGTTGTATTGTAACATTGTATTATTATTTAATGTGTGGGAGACATGCAATAATAATTTAATATTGGGGAAATATTAAATAAAGTGTTGTGTTAGTACCCAATATTAAATAAGGGGTTAGTGGTTTTATATTCACATGGTTTTGTGGTACATGGTTTTACCTTACCACTAGTTGTATTTTGTGTGATCTTGTGTCTATAAAAGCAAACACATGTGTAGTGGTTTAGGTTGGGGGCTGAGTGGTTTGGCTGTCATTATTGAGTCTTTCTAAGGAGTGCAATTATGAAGCATGGTATGGGATGTGTGGATTAATGCTTGGACACCTGGGAATGCATTGGAGGGCTTGATGCTTTAGAGGTGTTCATTGTAACTCTTGTATTTGCTTTATGGATCATTAATATGATGGAGTATGGATGCTTTTGGAGGTTGGGTTTTTCCCTCTTAAGGGTTTTCCCGAGGTATATCGTGTGTCATATTTGATGGGTATGTTGTCTATTCTCTTGCATGTGAATTTTGAGTACTTATTTGCATGAATATCTCTTTTGAGTTATGTGGAAATTGTCATTAGATGGTTGCAAGTTTCCTTACAAAAATACCCTTTTCAATAGGGCCTTTATGGATGTCCTTCTATTGTAGTTGCTAAGAATACCTTGGAGGAATACAAGAACTAAATTTAAATCCCTATATGCCTAGGGACAATTTTGATCCAAAAGGAAAAATGAAAGCTCACAATCCCTCTATGTTCCCATTTCACAAGCTGAACATCAAAGATTTTTAGGTTGACCTCCAAGATGAATTTGAGTTCATAAAGAGCTATGATAGGTTAAAAATCTTTCAAATGAAAGAATTTGGGATAAGGGATGATATTTTAGAAGGGTTATCTGGTGATTGGAAAACCTTAGACCTAATGTATGGTATAAATAAGGTTGATAATAAAACATTGGATCTAATAGATTGGTTAGAGAAAGAAAACCCCTCTATTGATTGTTTTTGAGAAAATCATCAACTAAAGCAATTCATGGGTTGATCAAAATGTTTGGGGGTAAAGAAACTCAACCTAAAAGGAAGAAACAATTGACTAAAAAGGGATCTTCCTCATCAATTCGAGTAGGGTACAAGAGGAAAAAGAGGAAAGAAAAGGTAGAAACCCAAGAAGTCTCTAGCACTGAAGAGATGATGGAGAAGGTAACATAAGCCTTCAAGAAAATCTCAATAAAATATAAGGTTGTAGAAGTAGGGGTAATATCAGAATTAGGTATAATTCCTATTACACAAGTTCCCCCATAGAGGATACCCCAAGGCAAGTGCCAGAGAAGGAAACTAACGTAGAACCACCAATCATTGAGGTGGTAAATTTAACAAACCTTCCTTCTTCCACACCTTCATAACATGAAAAAAAAACACCCTTACAAAAAAGTGAGGGGAACCAAAGAAGTGATCAGGTGGATATAGAACCTTATCCATGTAATGATACCCCTCTAGATGGAATGAAGGCATTTGAAGATGATCATGTAGATGAACAACAACATGAACAAAAGGAACAAGATCCCAAGGATAAACAAACCCATATTGAGCAAGAAAACCCATTGATTCTAGGAGAAAATAGGAATAGAATGTGTTAAATCTTGAGGAGAAATAGGAGCTAATTGAAAATGCAGAGCAACAAGAAAAGAAGGATAAAGATTCCTCATCAAAAATAGGAGATAAAGAGTTGGAAATAAAGGAACAATTTGGTGAAATTCAAGATGAAAGGTAGTCAGATGACTAATAGGTGTGCACTCAGTTGATGATGCCATCTTGGTTAAAATTAAATTTGGAGAAAAGGAAGCAGGTGATAATCCAACTTCTCAATTGGCATAACATGGTGGTAGAGGTGGAGAAGACCAAGCCAAAGAAAAATCCAAAGATTATTCATATTATTAGGAAATAATGCATCATTACCTAGTTCATTTTATCCATTTCCTAGATATCACCACGAGAGAAAAGCATGCATGCAAGCTTATAAAATAACCATAATGCATAGATCAAAATAGACAAGCCACAAGATAACACATGATATACCCTAGTAAAACCCTAAAGAGGGAAAAAATCCAACCTCCAAAGGCATCCATACTCCATCTATTATTCAACATTAAAATAATACACACACTTTTAGAGTTATCATGAATAATTTTGAAGTGTCAAGCCTCTCCAATGCATCCTATTTATGTCTAAGCATGAATCCACACATCCCATGTCATGATTCACATATGCACTCCTAAGAAAGACTCAATAAAGATGACCCACTCACCCAGCCAACCTTAACCACTAAAAACATGTTTTCTATTATAGAGACAAGCTCACACAAATACAACCAAGTGGTAAGCTAAACAACCATGCGCCACAAAACCATGTGAACACAAAACCATTGACCCCTCATTTAATATTGGGTACTAAGTTTTCACTTTATTAAATTCTTTCCCCAAATATTAAATTATTAGCCAATGTCTCCCACACATTAAATAATAAACCAATGTTACAATACAACTTTACAAGTGGCCCCAAATAATTATCTAATGTGGCTAAACACACATCCTAGGTGCACCACAGTTAAATAATTATTTAATTTTAACATTAAATAATATAAAATTTTATGCAATGGTGTACAACACCATATTGTAACACATACAAGCAAGGTGAACAAGTTAGGGAAAATGATAGTAGAAATTTCTACTCCCATTGTGGACAAAGACAATAGGGAAATATAGGAGACAAATTATTAGTTGTCTATAATCAACCTAGGGAAACAAACAAGGGGAGAACAAATAACATCTTTGGATCTAGTTGTTGTTTTAGTCAATGCTAGAATGACCAAAGATAAGAAAAAAAAATGAGCTTAAGGCACAAATAGAGCAAATAAAGGCATTCCTAAAGGGTTTGGTCTCTCTTATGACTGAGTAGGCTACAACATTCGAGGCTCCCATTTTGATGACCCATGAGGAAGTAGATTCCTTAAATGAGATGAAAAGAAAATCTCAAAATTTGGAAAATGGATTGAGAAATTCAAGAAAGAAATAGAGGAATTGTTGGTCTCTGGTTACCAACAATATGAAAGAGTATATAATTTAGAAGATGAGCTACATAAATATATAGATAACCTAAAGGATGAGGATGCGAAATTAAGAAAGACCTAAAACACCTTAGGGAGTTGAGTAAAATGGGACTAGAAGAGTTGAAGAAGGTAGCTATTTTGGGCGATGAGGATATTAGGGTAAGTGCACAGAGATGGGGGCCAAAAAGGGGTCTTAAGTGGCCACTTTTTTTTCTTCTAAAATTAGGAAATACTGACCTTGGATGAGAAATTGAGGATAGTTACACTCAAAATTTTAAGATGCAACAAAAACAAGGGTCGTAGTGCTTTGAATCTACTTTCTAAACTACTATTTTTATTTTTTTAAATGGTAAAGATTAAGGAGTTCAAAAAGGGGGACCATATAAATTGGTCTTATTTTTTTCAAAAAAAATAACATAGATCTGTTGCTAATAAAATGTTAACTTTTTAAAGTATTTTTAAAATCGCTTCAGTGAGAAATTAGCTAACATGTAGTTTATCCCTATTTTTTTTGATAAATTTTTAATGAATATATTAATTTTTACTAATTTTCAAATTGGACACGTCCTAAAAAATAAAAATTTGACCATGCTCCCCCCTAATTTTTTTGAAAACTAATTGATTTTTTTTTTGAATATGTATAGAATGGAGTCTAGTTTAAATAAAAATATAATTTATTTGAAATTTCAATGAACGGTTAAAATTAAAGTAAAAAATACCAAACATTGGTTTTTGAAAAAAAAACATATAACCAACAAAAGAAATTAAAGATGAAATCCTTAACATAGTAAAAATGTGAAAAAATTATATCGTTAGATAGTTAAGAGAGAGCTTAAAATTACCAAGGTATTTGTTTTACTTGACCTTGAAACATGTGCAAACCTGATGAGGAGTACAAACGAGATTATGTGAATTTTGGTAGAATATGCAAAAACACATTTTTGGATGTTGGAAACGTAGTCCAAGCCTTTGGGTTAGAAATACAAAGCAAATCCAAGCCAAGGGCTTGGGAATTCCCAAAGAAGGCCAAAACGTGAGTGTGTTATAACATTCTCGCATTATGCCTTGCTTTAATTTGTTTGTATGTACGTTTGTATAAATGTATATTTTTATGTATGTATGTATATGTTTGTATGCATGTATGTTTGTATGTATGCTTGTATGTATGCATGGATGCATGTATGTATGTTTATATGTACGTATGTATGCATGAATGTATGCGTGTATATATGTATGTATGAATGTATGTATGTTTGTATGTATGAATGTATGCTTGTATGTATGTGTGTATGCATATATGTATGTATGTATGTATGTTTGTATATATTCTTGTATGCATGTATGTATGCTTTTTTTTATACTTGAATGTATGTATACGTATGTTTGTATGTATGAATGTATGCTTGTATATATGTACATATGTATAAACGTATTTATGAAGGTAGGCATTTTTGTATGTATTTATTATGGAATCCATTTCCTTAGAGTGGGTATTCACCATTAGGAGGGGTCTTAAAGTGGCTTTAAAAAGTGTGTCAAATTTATACACCAAAATGGTCAACTTGAAGTTCTAGAGTATACCATTTAGGGTATTAGGCTGAGGCTTTAGGGAATAGGGATGAGGTTTGAGGGTGTAGGGTTTAGGGTTTAAGGTATAGGGTGTAGGGTTGAGGGATAGTGTTCAGGATTGAGGGTATAGGGTATAGGGATTAGGGTTTAGGATATTTGGTATAGGGTTGAGGGTTTAGGGTTCAAGGTTGAATGTAGGGTTTAGGGTTTAAGTATGGGGTTGAGGGTTTATGATTGAGGGATAATGTTCAAGGTTTAAGGTATAAGGTTAAGTGTATAGGGTATAGGGATTAGGGTTAAGGATATTGGGTATAAGGCTAAGTGTATAGGGTATAGGGATTAGGGTTCAGGATATTGGGTATAAGGTTTAGGGTATAAGGTTAAGTGTATAGGGTATGGGGATTAGGGTTAAGGATATTGAGTATAGCTTTTAGGGTATGGGTTGAGGGTATAAGGCATAGGGTTAAGGGTTGATATTGTAGGATTTAGGGTTTAAGTATAGGGTTGAGTGACAATGTTCAAGGTTTAGGGTATAAGGTTGAGGGTATAGGGTATAGGTATGGGGTTTGAGGGTGTAGGGTTTAGGGTTTAAGGTATAGGGTTGAGGGTTGAGGAATAGTGTTCAAGGATGAGGGTATAAGGCATAGGGTGAAGGGTTGAGAGTGTATGGTTTAGGGTCTAAGTATAGTGTTGAGGGATAATGTTAAGGGTTTAGAGTAGTTGAGGGTATAGGGTATAGGGATGAGGGTTGAGGGTGTAGGGTTTAAGTATAGGGTTGAGGGTATATGGTATAGGGTATAGGGTTTACAGTTGAGAGATAATGTTCATGGTTGAGTGTATATGATTATGTGTGTACGGTATAGGGATTAGGGTTTAAAATATTGGGTATAAGGTTTAGGGTATGGGTTGAGGGTATAAGGCATAAGGTTAAGGGTTGACAGTGTAGGGTTTAGGGTTTAAGTATAGGGTTGAGGGTTGAGGGATAATGTTCAAGGTTTAGGGTATAAGGTTGAGGGTATAGGGATGAGGGTTGATGGTTTAGGGTTTAGGTTTTAAGGTATAGGGTTGAGGGTTGAGGGATTAGGGCTTAAGTATGGGGTTGAGGGTATAGGGTATAGGGTTGAGGATTGAAGGTTTACAGTTGAGGGATAACGTTCATCTTGTTGAGTGTATAAGATTACGTGTGTAGGGTATAATGATTAGGGTTTAGGATATTGGGTATAAGGATTCAGTTACAGTTTGAGGGAATAAGGCATAGGGCTAAGGACTGCGAGTTTATGGTTTAGGTTTTAAATATAGGGTTGAGGGATAATGTTCAAGTTTTAGGGTATAAGGTTGAGGTTATAGGGTATAGGGATGAGGGTTGAGGGTGTAGGATTTAGGGTTTAAGGTATAGGGTTGACAATTGAGGGATTAGGGCTTAAATATAGGGTTGAGGATTGAGGGTTTACAATTGAGGGATAATGTTCAACCCATTGAGTGTATAATATTGTGTAGGGTATAGGGATTATGGTTTAGGATATTGGATATAGGGTTTAGGGTATGGGTTGAGGGTATAAGGTACATGGTTAAGGGTTGAGAGTGTAGGTTTTAGGGTTTGAGTATAGGGTTGAGGGTATAAGACTAAGGAACAATGTTTAGGGTTTAGGGTATAAGGTTGAGGGTATAGGGTATGGGGATGAGGGTTGAAGGTGTAGGTTTTAGGGTATAGCATGTTGGTATGAGGGTTGAGGGTGTAGGGTTTAGGGTTTAAAGTATAGGGTTGAGGGTTGAGGGATTTAGGGTTTAGGGTTTAGGGTATAGGGTTGAGGGATTAAGGGTTTAGGGTTTAGGGTTTAGGGTTTAGGGTTTAGGGTTTAGGTATAGCATTAAGGGACAATGTTCAAAATTTATGGTATAAGGTATATGGATGAGGGTTGAGGTTGTAGGGTTTAGGGTTTAAGATATAGGGTTGAGGGATTAGGGATTAAGTATTGGGTTGAGGGTATAGGGTATATGGTCGAGGGTTGCGGGTTTATAGTTGAGGGATAATGTTCAATCCGTTAAGTGTATAAAATTAAGTGTGTAGGGTATAAGGATTATGGTTTAGGATATTGGGTATAGGGTTTAGGGTATGGGTTGAGGGTACAAGGCATAGGGTTAAGGGTTGAGAGTGTATGGTTTAAGTTTTAAGTATAGGGTTGAGGGATAATGTTCAAGGTTTAGGGTATAAGGTTAAGGGTATAGGGTATAGGGATGAGGGTTGAGGGTGTAGGGTTTAGGGTTTAGGGTTTAAGGTATAGGGTTGAGGGTTGAGGAATTAGGGCTTAAGTATAGGGTTGAGGGTTAGGGCTTATGGTTTAGAGATAATGTTTAGCTTGTTGAGTGTATAAGATTTAGTGTGTAGGGTATAGGGATTATGGTTTAGGATATTGAGTATAAGTTTTAGGGTATAGGTTGAGGGTATAATGTATAGGGTTAAGGGTTAAGAGTGTAGGGTTTAGGGCTTAAAACCTAATCATCACCAAAGAGTTTAGTCATGGGTGAGTCACAACCATCATTGTTCTTATTATTGAAAGACATAGGTTCAACTTTTGAGGATAGAATAAATGTATTAAAAGGTTTTTTTATGTCCCATTTCAATTTATTAACAAATTTTTGATTTAGGATCATCTTTCACCATATAAATCTTGTTGTTATATGTATTTATAAAAAACTTTTGTATTTATGATCAATTTTCATTGTATAAACCTTGTTATATGTATACTTTATTACACGGTGAAGGGTGGATAAAGGTAGGTAAAACTACAAGACCTACCTTAATAGGTAATGTGATTGTTCCTAATGGTTTCCTACCAACATTATCAAAACCATGAATAGGTAAAGAATCATGTTGAATAAGAGATTTATCCACACCAAGATTATTTAAAAGGTCAATGCTACAAACATTAAGACTTGACCCATTATCAATAAGAGTACACCTAACCCAATTTTATTAATGACCAAAAATATCATTAAGGAATCATATTGCTTTTGAGTTTCGATGGAGAGTAATTCAATTTGATGGAAGATAATGTTTAAATTTGTTGAATTCATACCCTCAAGTAAGATTGTTACATCATTTGGTTTAGCATAAGGTGGCATAAAAATATTTTTTAAAGCCTCTTGGAGCATGTTATGATAGGTAGGTGAGGTTTGAATAAAGTTCCACAATGAAATATTGACTAGATTAGTACAAAGCTTCTTAACAAGATCACACTCCTTACCATTATTTTGAGGAAAATGAGGTGTAAGGGGGAGAATAGGCCTTGAGAATGGGATTGACAAAGAAATGATCGATGTTTTATTTTCTTGTTTATTATTTACTGTGTTGTATGTACAACAAACGATATGACCTAATAATGTTGTTGTGATGAATTTTGTTGTATGTGATTACGTTGAGTCAATTGTCTTACATAGTTTAAGATTGACCAATATATATATATTTTAAGGTGATCCAATAATAAGCATAGGTTGATGTTGTGGTGGAGGTTTATATTAAGGAGGGTAAATAATAAATTGTAGTGTTATTTAATCTATTGTATTTATTAATGTTTAATTTTTGAAGCTTTTGAAGTCTTAGTGGCTGATTTAGATGAGATGAAATCATTAAGGGCTTCATCAAACGTATCAAAATCATCACTACTAAAAGTCTCATCATATGTATAGAAAACTTTTAGAAAGATATATGACATGATTGGATTGCAACACTTTTTCCATGAGATTAATTACAACATTAATTATTAGGTTCAATTTTATGTTTATGCTTCTTAAGACGAGTTATGATAAAACACAAAAACTAGGTCTATTATAGAGATAATTTTCAGATTCAGGTTCCAAGATTGTACAAAAAATACATATATCAATATGTACCTAAAAATTGGTTAAAAATAGGCAAGTCAAGGGTGCTAGCACCCTAGACTAGAGGTATGAGATTTTTGAAAATTTTAAAAAATTGACAAATGCTAAGTAAACATATATTTGAGACTGTGATAGTCCAAGTCTGATATAAAAAGTTTTGTAATTTTTCCAAATTTTATAAAATGTGTTTTAATACAATTAACTAGGGTTTGCAATATGCTAAAAAATTCTATTATTTTCCACAAATTTATGCATTAATTCAAAAAACTATTAAATTTATCTATAGATATGATGTATTACTAAAATTCAAATGAACAATATTTCAATTTTCTTTTACAAAAATTAAAGAAACATACTTCTTTTTCAATGAAAAACCTTTTTTTTGGCAAACATAAAGATATTTAATTTTAGAAATTATTGTGATTGAAAATTTAGATCTAAGGAACAATGAATCAATTTTTTTTCCAAGCGTAGGATATGTCGAGTTCACCAAAATATGATGTGGAAAAAGAGATCCTAGACTTGGTGAGTAGATTACTAAGATCAATCTTTCTTCACATCAATATTAGAAGGCAAGCCAACAAGGTGGTAAGATAGGCTAACAACCTAAAAGGAGAGCCAATGTACCATGGACTTGGTTGTTTTGTTGTCTTGAAAATTGATTAGATTTAATGTGGATTTAATTGATTTAATTAACTATGAAACCTAATATGAAAACTTAATTTATTCACACAAATGAAATAAAATATCAACTGAATGAAGAAAAATCTGAGAAGGGTAGAATTTTGTGCACTTATCCTACAATTTTGAGGCCAAAATGGGAGGTTAGGGGTGCTAGTTCCCTTGTTTGAGAAGTGCAAATCTAGATTTGTAACTTTTTGGCATGCAACATATAGGTCTGAACTGTGATGTTTCACTTTGTAATTTATCATCTTCGGATATGAACTTGTAAAATCATAACAATGAGGAGAAAATAAGTTGAAATATAAGAGTTTTCCTTGGTAAAACCCCTATTTTGTTAATTTTACCTCTATGAATAACTAATTGATTGATTAATAAAATGTGTGTGCTTTTAACCTTAAGTTCATTTTTTAGGGCCTTTTTATTTTTTAATATATGGTCTTGATTTACTTGAGAAATTTGGTATGGTTGTGTAGACATCAAAATTTGGACACTTGCACTTGTCCAAATTTGTCCCTTGTCATTTAAATATCCCCTTATTCGCATTAATTAAATAATATCACTATTATTTAATTAATACCTTTAAAGTCCTCTAAATCCTTAAGGTATCTAGTTAAAGAATTAAATACCTTACCCCTTTTCCCCTTTTCCTCAAAAGATTTAAATAAATAATACTTTTATTTAATCCCTCACATGCCACATCCTCCATCACTTTTCCTTAATCCTAATCTACCTCCTAATCCCATCATTATGGATGTGCACATGTCTAATCCTTGATTAGGATGTGTCACATCCTCCAACTTTTGCAAGTTGGCTTCTAATTTTCATTAATCACTAACTGTCTTCTAACCACTGATTAGCTAGTCTAATCAATACCTTGGTCAACTCTCCCAATCCCCCAAGGAATTTTTAATTCCTTTTTGTCTTCCCCATGTGAATTGAAAATTCACTTTTATTCCTCCAAGAAATCTTCTCTACCCCTGTGATCATTGACAAGTCACATCACTCACATGGGTCAAAGTCTTACTTTTTGGGGACCTTGTCTTATCCAAGGTACTTCTCATCTCTTTTTTGGGAACCTTGTCTTATCCTTAAGATATCCCCAATCATGTGAATTTTAAATTCACTTTTATTTATCCAAGATTCTCCTCTTCCCCATGTGATCATTGAGAGGTCACATCATCCTTATTCCAAGGTACTTACAAGTACCTTCCCATCACATGTCATCTTCCACCTCATGTGTCCTTGTGACACATTATCTGCCACATGGAAAGATGTAGGGATTGTGAGTCCTCAACTCACCTCAAGCCTTCATCTTGCCCTTGGTGGTAAGATCTCAACCGTCCATCCCTCTAGGGATTCTTTCCATAAAATGAAAGAATTTTCTTTCATTCTCTCAATTCACATTTGCAACAACACATGCATTCTCATTTAACCATTTTTCTCAAGCTCAAGCTCAACCTTCAACCACCATTGTTGCTCATCTTCAAGCTTTCTCTACATCCATTGTATTTATCTTCTCACATACCCACATACCTGATTTCAATCTACATTTCATCAAGAGCATTTTGAATCCACTTTTATTACACCTTGCCATCAAAAGGAGCACACAAAATCAACAATTGAAGAGCCAACCAAAGATCAATTCAAGACAAGGTAAAATCTGCTCTTTTCATCTTTATTTTGTTTTGAATCCAACTAGGCTTATTTTTAGGTGTTAGTGTTATTTTAATTTCTCTTTGCACCTTGTTTTGTATCTTTTAGAGTAGGTTAAGATCACTGGTTCTTATTTCTAGCATGCCCGGTGGGACCCACAAATGGGTCCCTATGTTTTACGTTTTATGTTGTTTAGATTTTTGCAAGTTCAGGTTACAGACAGGCGACTCCACCCAAGAGAAAGGCGACCCCGCCCATAGTTGGGTGAACCTACCCTTGTAGAGGGGCAAACCTGCCCAAGGAGGGGTGAAGTTTCCCTAACTTGGGTGAACCTTCCCTCAACAAAGGCGAATCTGCCCTACAAAGTCACCCTTTTGAGCATCAGACCCCCTGTTTTCTCACTATTTTTAACAGTTGGGCGAACCTGCCCTTAGAGGGGAAAAATTTCCCTCAAAGGGGAACCTACCCTTGCAAAGGGGAAAACCTACCCTAAGAGGGGTGAAATTTCCCAAAACAGAGGCTTCTGCAAGGTAAAACAATAGTTTACAATTCAGTTTTTGTCTTTTTCTTCATTGTTTTCTACAGAGGGGTGAACTTGCCCTTAAAAAAGGGTGAACCTTCCATAGGAAGGGTGAACCTACCCTTATAAAGGGGTAAACCTGCCCTAGATAGGGGTGAACCTACCCAGACAGAGCTTTCTATGAGGTAAAATAGTCGTTTAAGCTTTGTTTTGGCTTCTATTTTTTATCATTTTGAGTTCCTAACACCCTAATGCCATCTTTTTGTGAGTGTGTCTATGTTGTTGCTAACATTTGTGCAACTTGTTTCATGCTTGAAGAAGAATGAAGATCAAAACAACTAACACCTTTCTTGCAGGATGATCGGTTTTTCTAATTTGCTTATTGTTTTGCTTATCATTTTTGCTTATCAATTTAGGCACATAGATTAATTAGGGGGAGTCAAATATTTTGTTTGTTGTGTCTTCAAAATTCCATTTCTGTCACCTAAGGAGACACTATTCTATCTAAGCTTTCCACTTACACTTCGTGTGAGCTTGGGGAGTAGCCGAAAATGGTTAGTGTTTTCTTCTTTAACAGGACCTACTTGGAGATTTCATCACCCCAAGGGACAATCCCAAATACCAGCGGGGTATACAAAGGGGGGAGAGTGAAAGCTATACCTCAATCCAGTTATGTCATGTCTAGCGGAGCATCAAAGCTAGGCTGATATGTAGATAGACGTGAAAAGTTGGTCTGACCCTTCAATATCTCGCTGGGGTTCTTGACTCACGCTTGTAGATGTATTGGTGTTCACGGTTGTGTCTTACGTATCGAGTGTATATTAAGGACTCCCTAGTTGCCTTGTTCATCCCAGATTAAGGATAGTGTTGGCTATACCCTCTTACTACTAATCTCTGGATTGTGTTGCTTGAACTGTCTTCTTCGTGCGAAACTAGTGCATATCTTATTAGTTGAGTCAATATTTGCCTCTTGCTTGTTGTTTGCTATGTCTTTTCATCCTTGCCATAGCTATTTTCACTTAAGTCAAGTACAGGTCTATTGCAGGGGGGAGAACCTGCCCTCTATCTCAGTCATTCCTTAGCTTGTTTCTGTCAAAATTGTCTATCTTTTCACTAAATAGGCAAACCTGCCCCATAGATGGATGAACCTACCCTATAGAGGGGTGAACCTGCCCCTCAAACAGCTGATTTCACCCATTGTTCAGTCATTTTGAGTACCCTTCACATTTCAAGCATCCTTCGCCTCATTTTGAGCACCCATCTTCCCATTACGAGCATCCTTTCATCTATTATGAGAGTTAGTCCCCATCTGGGCATTCATTCATCCATTCCGATCAATCATTTACTTGTTTTGAGCTTTCATTCATCCATTCCAAACATTCATTCTCTCCATCCAAGCAATCGTTCATTCATTTTGATCATTTGTTCACTCGTTTTGAGTAATCATTCATCTATTCTGAGCTTTTATCTCTTCGTTCCGAGAGTCACTCATCCCTTTCAAAAAATCATTTCCTCATTTCGAGTAATCGTTTATCCATTCTGAGCTTTTGTCTCTTCATTCTAAGAGTCGCTCATCCCTTATGAACAATCATTTCCTCATTTCGAGCACTCATTCATCCATTCTAAGCTTTTGTCTCCTCATTCTGAGGGTCGGTCTCCTGTTCTGAGCAATTGTTTACTCATTCTGAATAATCGTTCATCTGTTCTGAGTATTCATCTATCTCTGAGCATCCATTCAGACATTACAAGCTTTTGTTTCCTCATTTCAAGAATCGGTCTATCCATTCCAAGAGTCCATCTACCCGTATTGAGAGTCCGTTTACCTATTCCAAGGGTCTGAAAGCAGATAAGTGAACCTGCCCTTCAAAGGGAAAACCTGATCTTCAAGGGGTGAACCTAACCTTCTAGGGGCAAACCTGACCTTCAAGGGGTGAACTTGACCTTCCAGGGGTGAACCTGACCTTCAAGGGTTGAGCTTTCCCTTCAAGGGGCGAACCTGACCTAGTTTTTGGGTGAACTTGACCTAGTTTTTGGGTGAACCTGACCTTGTCCTTGGGCAAACCTGACCTTCAATAAGCAAACCTAGCCTTCCCTCAGTCATTTTGCATCCTTTGTTCACACATAGTCTGCATTTCAATCCATCAACGTTTTTTGAAAGTCATTATTTCATCGACCAAACCACATAGGTGCATCATAGAACATCATTAGCATCCATATCCATCATCAAATCATCCATCCCAATCACCTAGACTTCATTTTGAGGATTTTGATTTTGACGCAAAAACTTCTAGAGGCCATAACTTTTGACTCAGGTGTTTGTTTGGGCTTAAATTTTATGGGTGGTTGCGTTATGATGTGGCATGTGGATTCCCAACCAATCAACAATCAATTGGCCCTATTTTGGCACATTTTCAAGGCCTCAAACTTTCATCTTGACCCTCAAAATGCAATTTAGTGTTTTTTCCACCCCTTTGAAAATTATTTTGCCAATAACTCAAAATGCATGTTCCTTGAACTTAAGATGTTAGTTGGCAATTCATCCATTTGCCAATTTTAGAATTTTTGGGAAAATTAATCTGCCAATGATATGCCCTGCAGTTAGCCTAAAATGGAAAAATTGGATGCAATTTTTGGAAACGAATTATCAAGATCTTACGCCCTCTAGTTAAACTCATGAACTTGGTTTAGAATCAATCCTATCATGTCCTCTGATCCAATTCCAATTTGAGCTTTAGTCCATTTGCATTCTCTCAAGATCATTTGTTCATCATTCGAATCGTATTGATACATCATTCAAAAATGACGCTAGGTTACACATCCCTCATCGTTTTCTCAATCCAAATCTTATGAAATTTGTTTCAAGTTATTATCCAAATTGAACTAGGTGTCTGAATTTGATTGTCATCATCCAAATCTGCTTAGGATTGTCATCCATCCTAATTTAATCATCATTGTCGGCCTAATCAATCCACTTTCAATCTCAAGGAGGATTCTCAAGGTCAGAATCACGTACTTATCCCCTTTAATTTGCATCACCGTCCTAAGTCACCTAGGTAATATCTTCGAACTCATAGCCGAGCCCTCCCTATCATCTTGTTTTATCCATCATTCGGGACTTTTTCTAATCACCCCTATATCAATCAATTTTTGTCTGACGAATCCAGAACTGCCATCCCTATCTAATCATTTCACCCAATCAATCTACTCATCTTGAAGTAGATTTTAGTGTCAAGATCATCCTTGTAGTCTAAATTTGATCATCATAATTAATCCCATCACATCATCCGGATCATCCTGGAATCTGCTTTCTTAGACCCAACTCAACCAACTTTTGACTCTAAATCCTGATCGGTTTTAGTCTTTTTCCATCCAAAATCTGACCATCCCATTTATCCTTTCATCATCATGAATCCTTATCCTCCATCAATAGTAGAATAAGGGAACTTTGCAATTAATTTGACAAAATAACAAAAAGTCTTGTCGACGTGTTATATACATATCCCCTTGACACTATCATCACTAGTGCTACTTCGCTTCACCAATCCACCATCCCTTCTGCTTATCCACCACATGTATTCATCCATGTCTAATCATGCTCCTGTACTACCTTGACAAGGATATCCAATATCTTCCCCCATCCACACATTCGCCATGTCCATCTACATCATCCTCTTATCTGACACCCGCATCTTCTTATCCTAATCTTCCATCCCAATACTCTTATTACAACTCCCCACCCATGTCTCCCTATCCTAATCCTCCTTCCCAGTCTACCCATCCTAATCCTACATTCACACCTTTTTACCTTAATCTTACATCCCCATCAATCTATCCTAATCCAACATCCATGTCTTCTCATCCTAATCTTCCATCCCAATACCCTTACTACAATCCACCAACTATATCCTCTTGTCCTAATCTACTGTCCATGTCCTCCTATCCTAACTCACCATTCCAATATCCCTACCTTAACCCTCCATCTACTCTCATTCCTATATCCAATTCCATTCCTCCATCTAACCCTAGTCCATCAATCCATAATCCCAATCCTTCATCTATTCCCATCACCCCATCTAAGCCTACAATACACAATTTTCTCACTCTAGAAGTTCTCCAAGGACTTATGACAAAGAAGATGTCCCCAACTCCACATCATGAGGTCATGGAACCATGTCATCCCAACCCGTCATCCATGGTCGTTAATGATGAGACCCTTCTCCATTCAACACCTATCATTGTTGTTCCCACCCCTAGCGCCGCTCAAACCATTGAAACCATCACACCCACCAAATCCATTGAGCCCCCATCTCCTACTTTGAGAGCCACCAAACCCCATCACCATATTTTTCTCCTAGATCCACCCAATCCACTAAAGACACGCAAATCCAATCCACTCCTCCCACTCCTAGTATCACCGAAATCCATTCCCATGAACTTCATGAATCTTCCATCCTTCCATCTCCCCCACTTGATGAGTCCTTCCAACACTCTATCATCATACCACCCACACAAGATGAGTCATTCCAAGAGCTTAATCCAAAACATATCAACATATCCCCTCCTCCCGATCAAGATCCTACCATCACATCTAGTCCATCTCAAGATCACAGTCCCCCATCCATTCCATCTCATGATCCCCTTGTCACTCAAGATCCAATTGCTCTATCTCATGAGCCCCTATCACCTGCTACCACAAATCCAAATCCTATCATGTCACCTAATCCCTCTCTTGATCCCTTACCACTCCCTTGTCCCGATCAAGAAGTTGCTACCCCCTCATCTCCATCTGATGATCCTCCATCATCGCCTAACCATGCCATCCCCACATCACTTCTATATCCCCTTGGTACTCTCACATTCTTCCACGATGGTCTCCTTGCAGAAGAAACACAAAGCATATATACCACACATCATCCTCCACCTAATAATTTCCTCACAACATTCTTCCAGAATAACAAAAATCCTATCATGGATCGAATGCTCAAGAACATGAATTATCAAGGAAAAGGTTTAGGTCTTCACAAGCAAGGAATTTTAGAGCCCATCCAGGTCAAAGAACACTCCTATACTCAATGTCTTGGATGTACTACTTGTGACTCTCAATCCAAGAATGTTGGTACAACCTCCATACATCTTCCACAATCCTCTTCTAAAAGAATAAGAGGATCCTCCCATCACTCCACCAGATCCTTTGCTGCTATCCCACCTCCTCCATTGTATCACCTCAAAACAACCATCCATATTCCTCCTTCATCTGATCCATCCATTTTGGATCCTTCCCTCCATCCACCATCTCCCATCCTTCATCCACTCCATCCATTTTGAGTCATTATGTCCCTCCATCCGCTATCACGCATCCTCCGGGTACTAGTCTATTTTGGGCCCTTATATCCCAAAATCACCTCCTCCATCTCATCTTATTCATCTTTTCATATCTCCATCACCTATCCATGTCACCCATCATCAACATCCCACTCTCATATTCCCTAACCAGGATCAACAAAGGCACCTACCCGCACATCCTCCACCCACATATCATCCCCAAAATATAACCTCCATCACTCCACATCATCCATCTCCTCGCGCCCATCCCATTGCTATTAAAAGCACTTTGGATGCTAAAGTAACAATACATGAATCTAAACATCCACATGAATCTAAAGCTCCCCATGTCCCCTCTAAAAGACATGGTGAAGAAAAGAAAATCAAATCCAAAATCCAAATCAAACCCATCAACCACAAAGGCCCATCAAAGCGAAAATCAAAACCATGTGGATCACAAAGAGAAAAAATGAAATTCCTTCAAATGACAAATCTATAACAGCATCCACAATTGCTAATACCAAAGCTACAAATTCTCATTCACCATCTCCTAAATCTGTTTTGGGTCCTTATGTCCCAAAGTTCACTATCTTATCTCCTCCATTATCTCCACGTTCTCCATCCATTAATCCTCCTATCCTTTCACATATGCCACCATATGTGCCAATGTTGGTCTTGAACACATCTCCCCATCACACATCCACTCCATCATTCTATCCATAGACTTTACAATATCCCATCTATTATCCCACATATCTCCCCCATCACATCCCTTTAATCCATTCTCTTGCATAATACATTTATCCTAATAAGGTTGTACCAACATCCAATAGTCATTTTGCACGTGGGCTCTTATTACCGCATATGGAATTTGATGCTTGAGTCCATCTATCCTCTTCTCACATATCCTCTAAATATGCTTATCCAAATCCCTATCCTTATCCATCTCCATCCGCATGCTATCCAGAAAGTCAAAAATAAAAAAAACCAAAAAATTGTCAAAAATACAAATAAAAATAAAAATCAAGAAATAGTAAAGAGAAATAATTCGTCCAATGGTGAAAACTTGGCAAACAAGTGCCTTGGATAAGTACCATGATGAAAACTTAGAAAAGAAGTTTCATGTGTAAATCCCCCATCCAGTTTACTTCTGCACTTGGGGGCAACTCCATTCCCTTCACCCATCTCCTTCATCCAATCGATCTTGCACATTTTTCCTATCGTATCCCATTTATCCCAATCCTTCCATCCTCCTTGTGATCTTGATATCGATAGGGGAAAACATATAAACATGCTTTGGACACCTCTTGGCATACATTCCCCTCATCCATACACTATCCTAATCCTTATCCACATCCATCTATATTCTTTATCTACCTGTCATGCTTGCCAGTCATCTCCCTTCCTTATCCATACATCCTCCATATCCATCTTACTCCCTTATCTCGCCATGCTTATCTTCCCACCTATCCTTATCTCCTTACCAATCCAAACAATCTCTTTCATCTCCCCATCCTTATCTTCTTATCTATCCAAACAATTTCTTCCATCTCCCCATCCTTATCTTCCTCTTTATCCCAACAATCTCCTTCGTTTCCCAATCCTTATCTTCCTATCCCTTTATCTTTATCCTCATCTCATCTCATAATCCCTTGTCATTGGTATCTAGCTATAAGCTTCCCTCCACGAAATCCAATGCCATCTATCTCATCAGCATCTCTTCCCCTTCTTTCACACATCTTTCCAATCTCCTATCATTTCTCATCACCCATCCCTTCATCGTATCATCCTCCCAATTCATTTTGATCGAACTTTTTATCCTCTTATCAGGGTTATCTTATCATGATCCCTTATCCATCATTTGTCTTTGGTCCTTTTGTCAAACTACATTGCCCCTGCGCTTTCACGTAGGCAAGGTCGATCTTTTGATCTGCCTTGGGGCTCCCTTTGTCCATCCTATCTTTGTCATTTATCATCGATCTTCATTGTCCTCTTTTCACTTTTTTCCATAGTTTTTTATTAAACTACGAGGTCTCTATTCTTTCATGTAGGCAAGGCTACTCTTTGATTGGCCCCTGAGCCCCTAGGTTTTTAGGGTGTCTCAGTCTCGTGTCTTGTCTCCCTTGTGTCGTGTCATCAAGCTATTCCCTTATCTAGCCAATTCTTAACAAACGAGATCCACTAGTATCAGTAGATCCAATTGGTTCCAAGTATCCCACATCATATTGATCTTTTAGTTTAGTATCCATCATCGGTCTCAATAGGATGCATCCTTCCTAATAGACCTCATCAATCCCATCCATCCCCTTGATCTTATGGCAAAGGACGTTTGAAATTGATCGTGATCTTTTGATACTTTTAGCTTTTATTTATTCTTTGAGCTTCCTATCATCACTTGTCAAGGCTACCATGATCTATCATATTATGGTGTGTTTTGATCGGTTAACATAGGGGCATATCTTAAACTTTTTGCTTTGTTTCTATCTTTTGGGTTGTCCCATGTAGTACCCACCAAGACCCATGAGGTCTTGTGTTATGCTGAGACATCTTTTTGTGCTTGTGGTTATCCCAATGCCTGGCCTGACCAAGGTCTTCATGACTTTGGGGTGTTGGGATAGCCTTCTTGTCTATTGTGTTTGTTTTATGCATTAGACATGAATAGGCCTTGGTTCTTCATACCCTGACATTTTGTGTCTTATGCTATAGCAAAAATCAGTGCTCCAAAAATGGAAAATTGCATTAGGATTGCATTTCATCTCCCATTCCATCCTCTCATCTATCAAAAATCCCCCCCCATCCATTCATCCTTCATCAATCTCCCTCCCCTATCCATCCAATCTCTTATCATCATCTCTTCAATCTTCTTAGAATAATATAGATTGGTTATTCTACGCATCTTGTCCCCCATCATTTTTATTCCTTTCATCCATCTTGCATCCCAATCCAATCCTTCTTAATTCAATCTCACACAAATCATCTAATCACATCCTTGGTCTTGTTCCCAGCCTTGCTACAAGCCTTGATCTAATCATCACCATCGTCATCATCATCAAGATGTATCCTTCCCTATCCTTTGGTGTTGTTTTAGGATGTATCCTTCCCTATTCTCATGTTTTTTTGGGATGTATCCTTTCCTCATCAACAACACTTTCATCATCATCATCATCAGGATGTATCTTTCCCTATCCTCGTGTTGTTTTGAGATATATCATTCCCTCATTGACAACACTCCATCCATCATCAACCCATTTTGGCTTGTAGCTTGGCTGGGGCAACATCACCTTTGTCCTTCAATCCATTTGCGCTTCCCAATATCCTATCACTTAATTCTCTCTTATCCATCACTTTGCATCATCTTCCTCATCTACTCCTTGCATTATCTCATCCATTTCGAGAGCACACTTGTGTTCTCTTGAACTTGCATGTCCTCTTGATGGGGCATCCTTCATCCCTAATCTTCATCTTCACCCCCATCATCTTTCTTCCTAGTCACTCCTTTGATGACTGGGGCATCTTTTCCAATCTAACCATCTTCTTCCGGATTCTATGTTTTAATATTCTTTGAAATGATGCTACTTCGTAACACCATCTCAAAGAGGGGAAAATGTAGACATCCAAATTTGGACACTTGCATTTTGTCCAAATTTATCCCTTGTCATCTAAATATCCCCTTATTTTCATTAATTAAATAATATCACTATTATTTAATTAATACCTTTAAAGTCCTCTAAATCCTTAAGGTATCTACTTAAATAATTAAATACCTTACCACTTTTCCCCTTTTCCTCAAAAGAATTAAATAAATAATACATTTATTTAATTCCTCACATGTCACATCCTCCATCACTTTTCCTTAATCCTAATCTACCTCCTAATCTTGTCATTATGGATGTGCACATGTCTAATCCTTGATTAGGATGTGTCACATACTCCAAATTTTGCAAGGTGGCTTCTAATCTTCATTAATCACTAACTGTCTTCTAACCACTGATTAGCTAGTCTAATCAGTACCTTGCTCAACTCTCCCCATCCCCCAAGGAATTTTTAATTCTTTTTTGTCTTCCCCATATGAATTTAAAATTCACTTTTATTCCTCCAAGGAATCTTCTCTACCCCATGTGATCGTTGACAAGTCACATCACTCACATGGGTCAAAGTCTTACTTTTTGGGGACCTTGTCTTATCCAAAGTACTTCTCACCTCCTTTCTTGGGAACCTTGTCTTATCCTTAAGATATCCCCAATCATGTGAATTTTAAATTCACTTTTATTTATCCAAGATTCTCCTCTTCCCCATGTGATCATTGAGAGGTCACATCATCCTTATTCCAAGGTAATTGCAAGTACCTTCCCATCACATGTCATATTCCACCTCATGTGTCCTTATGACACATCATCCGCTACATGGCAAGATGTGAGGGATTGTGATTCCTCAACTCACCTCAACCCTTCATCTTTCCCTTGGTGGTAAGATCTCAACCATCCATCCCTCTAGGGATTCTTTCCATAAAATGAACGAATTTTCTTTCATTCTTTCAATTCACACACTTGCAACAACACATGCATTCTCATTCAACCATTTTTCTCAAGCTCAAGCTCAACCTTCAACCACCATTGTTGCTCATCTTCAAGCTTTCTCTACATCCATTGCATTCATTTTCTCACATACCCACATACCCCATTTCAATCTACATTTCATCAAGAGCATTTTGAATCCACTTTTATCACACCTTGCCATCAAAAGGAGCACACAAAATCAACAATCTAAGGGCCAACCAAAGATCAATTCAAGACAAGGTAAAATCTGCTCTTTTCATCTTTATTTTGTTTTGAATTCAACTAGGCTTATTTTGAGGTGTTAGTGTTATTTTCCTTTCTTTTTGCACCTTTTTTTGCATCTTTTAGAGTAGGTTAAGATCATTGGTTCATAGGTTGATTGCAAGCCTACCCCCACTCTATTTTAGTAAGATGTCTCATTATCTACCAATTTCACTGCATCCAAAATTGTAGTTACACTATATCAACAATTGGTTGACAATCCTTTGTACTTAATCAAGGTGAATAGTCAATTGATATTATTGAAATGTAGGAGATGATTTATACATGGAGGATTATAGTTGATGAATAACTATAATTTTGTAATTGCATAGTAACTATAACTAGACTTTTACATAACACAATATAACAATTTGTATATTATATGCTAACATTCTCCCCTTATTACATTGTTCCTATAAATGTATCCTTGAAACCATAGAATTCACCTTGCCAAGTGACCCCCCCTTAAGGATTACATAAAAAATATTGTTGGTTACAATATAGATATAGATTCTTGAGAAGATCTTCCTTTAAATAAACTGTTGAGTAGGAAAAGTGATCCTAGATCCAATTAGGATAACTAAGATTATCTCCTTTTCACTTGAGTCAACATTAAACATAAGTTGAGTAGGGTTTGATGATTGAATTGTTTCCACAATGGAGAGCTAATCCCCTAGTGATTTAGGTTTGTGATGTGTTGTGCTATGGTAAATTTGATGTATGATTTGACAAGACTATTTGACATGTAACCCTAGATCTAAAATTGTAATTTATCATAAAAATGACAATAGAAAGTAACATTATAGACCCATATCTAAAAAGTGATAATAAAGAGGGACCTGTGACTAAAATTTGAGCCAAAATTGGCTAGTCTAGGGCATGTGGCTCCCTAGAATGAGTTTCTCCTTCATATCTAAAAATTTTGAGATGTCAATCACTGTCTACTTTGTGTTTTCCCAAATCATTTTCTGTTGAAACTCCTAGATATGACCTATAGAATCAAAAATGGGGAAAAGGGTGGTGTTGTATAGGGTCTTGCCTAAGTCAATTTCTATGTTGGTATTTCTACCTCCACATACAATGATTGATGAGGATCAAGAGGGCATACCCTAGGATAGGAAGAGGACAAAACAATAATAATTGATTGAAATTTATAAATTAAAAATGATGATGTTACTTTGATGTGAAATCACTTGAAGAAGAGATACTACACACAAGTTGATTGATGGGTTCCTTGAATGCTTGATGGAACTACAAAATGTTAGCTCACATACACCATAGATTGTTGAAGCTAGCATGTAGAGGATAACTCAATACTTCTCCATAATTTCCTTCCAATTGATTTCTCATTCATAAGTTGAATCCTTAATGTTCAAAATGAGAGGAAAACATGTGTATATATGCATTTTAATTAATCCTTTTGGGTAGGGGCTGACCCGAGGTCATTCTCAAATCATAAAATCCTACCAATCAAAATTTCAAACATTCAAAAAATTTCTTTTTGGTCTAGGGTGCCCTACACCCTTGATTGACGCTTTTTGGCCCAAATTTATAGGGATGATGATGATTTAAATGTATTTTATTAATTTTTCCCTGAAAAATGGAAAATTATTATTAAATGTTATAAGCAAAATAGGGTGTCAAGGTAGTGTGAAATTGTCAAGGGTGACAATTTTTTATGCTACATTTAGGCCCCACTTTAGCGAGAGTATGATATTACATTCATACTCACACTAAAGAAATAAAAATCCACATCAAAATGCTAAGGATATAAGATGAAACTAAGTTGAGGGGTATGCAAGCCCCCAACTTAGGATTTCATCAATCTACAATGTTAAGACAAACATTCACATAAGACAAGAAAAAAATCATTCACACATAAGACATTTAAATGATAGTCAATGAAGTATAATTTAAAAGAACACACAAAGCAAACATTTTGTATAAAAAAGAATGCATGAAGTAAACACACAAAATACATGAAACAACACATAAAATGCACAAAGAAAACATGCCAAAGACACAAAGTAGACACATATAAGACATAAGACAAATATATATGTAAACACAATAAAACAAAAATACAAGGTGAGTATTAAAAAGGATTTGAGTTGGTAAGGCAAAGATACCTTAGGCTTAAATTTTTCTCAAATAATAAACGCCATCCATCAAATGTGTTGTTTAAACAAAAAGGTGCTATCAAAAGGATGTTAAATCACTAATGAAACACATGGCTCTATTGATAAGCAAGTTGTGTTATGATAGGTAGCCATGTTAAAATGTGCTCAAGTTCATGAATCAACAAGCTTCGTTATGACAAATTCATAGACTATTTTATCAACCATGCTTCAGGGAGCACATAAAAGTTTAACATCGTAGGGGATGAATTAATGCTTAACATCACAGGGGATGAATTTTTATCCATGACTTAGAGGGAGTTATAAACAACATCACCACCAAAGGGGTATGTCAATAAGTTAAATATCACAAGACATCTATGAAATAGATAGGGTGATGACCCCCTTAAGATATCAACATAATTTCTATGTTGATATTTTAAGGAAACAAGAGACGAAGAGGGGATCCTTGAAAATAATACACACCTCCCAAGACTAGTTATCCTTTCCCCCAAGTGTAAAAGGAAAATAAACCACATAAAAGAAGTTATCATGTTGTTACCATGGAAAATTGTAAGGAAAGTTAAGTGCAGAATCACCTTCCTAAGGACAATTCTCAAGAAAGAATTATAGAAAGTTCATTTAATTTCCAATTACAATTCCATTTAACGTGCACATTCAAAAGTAATAGAATAGAAGATTAACTATCACATAGAATTGAACACTAGATTTATGTGGTTATGGGAGAAAAAATCACACACCAAGCATAGTCACTTTATATTACAATAGATGATGTTTACATACATAGTTACAAACTTGTGCTTTCAAATGTTAATTCAAATTGTCGATTACAGTAGAAATTTCCTTGGTCAACCTTGTTCACCAATCGAACAACACAATACTTACTACATTCTATAATGTTATAATGCCTATTCACATTCGTTCTATGTTTTTCTATTCAACCAAGGAGTTGATTTGATTCAAATCCAATAGGAAATCAGTCATAAATTGTTTAAATATCAAAAACACATTGTCCCGCTAAAGACATCTAGTCATCCATCATCCACTGCTACACCACTATACGAAAAATAGCCCATCGCGGTATGGAGGTATGTACCGCTCTACCGCACCAAACCTTGTACACCATCACGGTATGGTGGTGACTACATTGTACCATTGTAGGATACCTTCGACCATCGCCATGAGGTAGCAGTAACTGTTGCTATATTGCACTAGTCAACATGGAAGCACCATAGGGTGGCGATAACATTGCACTACCACAAGCTCAATCTAACACCTCTACGAGGTAGCTGTAAGTATTGCTCCACTGACAGTCATTCCATGGGATGCTGTAGGATAGCAGTAAAGGCTTGAACTCATAACTTGGTGTAATTTGATTTGATGATGGCCAAGTTGGGGTTCCACAAATGAATTTGAGGTACATAATTATAACATGCTCCCACTTGATGAAGAATTCATTGAACCCCTTCCAACGCATGAAGTTACTGTAAATCATAGGTCCCAAGGCCTATCAAACTATCACACCACTTGAACTTATCTATGCTCACAGACTTCGTCAATACATCAACAACATTTTCTAGAGTATCCACCTTTTCCAGATTAACCTTTCCATCCTCCATCATATCACAAACAAAGTGATATTGTATGTCAATATGTTTTGTCGTGGCATAGAAAGTGGGATTTTTTGCCAAACAAATAACACTCTGACTATCACAACAAATAACAATTTTCCCTGCATCAAACCTAATATCAGAACACAAACGTCTGAGCCAAATGGATTCCTTGAAGGCATGAGTTTTTGCCATATAATTTTCCTGAGTAGTAGATAACATGACTACAACTTGCCGCTTGCTCATCCAACTAACTGCACCACCAAATAACGTAAAAATATATCCATTGGTGGATATTTTGATGTCAATGTCCCCTTCCCAATTAGAATCCACATATTCATGAATGCTAATAGATCTTTGTGAACCACCCAAGTTACCATGATAACATAAAGCATATTGAGAAGTACCTTTCAAATATCTAAAAACTTGTTTGACAACATCCTAATGCGACCTTCCTAGATTAGCCATAAACCGACTAAGTATTCCCACTGCTTGGAAATGTTTGGCTTGGTATAGACCATTGCATACATTAGACTGCTAACTGCACTCGCATAAGGCATCCTGGTCATGTCCTCCATATTAGTAGGATATTTTGGACAATTTTCAACAGAGTTACATTCCTTGCAACACTAGAACAACTAACTACTTGCAATCTATCATGTTAAATATTTCTAGGACAACATTAATATATTTACTCTGGTTGAGCCAAATTTTTCTATTTCCTTTATCCCTTCTAATTTACATCCCCAAAATAAACCTACTTGCACCTAAATGTTTCATTTCAAATTGTGTTGACAATTGAGATTTTAAATTAGAAATCATACCCTTACTATTTCCAAAGAATAACATATCATCCACGTACAGGGAAATAACAAGCAACTAACCATTGTCAGATTTAAAATACACACAATGACCTAATTTTGATCTCAAAAATCCCAAAGACAACATATAACTGTCAAAATTTTGGTACCACATTCTAGGCGATTATTTTAAACCATACTGAGATTTCTTTAACTTGCAAACCATATTTTCTTTACCTCTTTCAACGTTGTGCTCTGACTAAGACATATAAATTTCTTCTTCTAAATCTCCATGAATAAACACCGCCTTCACATCCATCTAGTCAATCTCTAAGTCATACATTGCTACAAGTGACAATAGAAATTTGATAGATGTTAGCTTAACTATAGAAGAAAATATTTCTCCATAATCAATTCCCTCTACTTGGGAATAACCTTTTGCCACCAACCTAGCTTTATACTTCTCAAAACTGCCATCTAGATCAATCTTATTTTTAAATACCCATTTACAACCAATAGGATTTCAACCTTAAGGCAAAGGTACCAAATCCTAGGTTTCATTCTTTTTCAATGATGCCATTTCTTCATTCATGGCTTCTAACTAGGAATCTAAATCAGACATATATAATGCCTCTTGTACAGTCCTAGGCTCATCAGTGCTAGTAATCAAAGCATAGGCACTGACTTGAATCCAAAATGGAATATCCATACCTTTTAAGTTGCTACTTCTCATGTGTAGACCTCCTCACACGCTGATGTTGTGGTTCTTCTTGTTCAGAGTGCTCAGAACTGTTTGAGCTCTCCTTAGATTTAGGTACACACAGTGTTTGTAATTCCTCTTTTTTTGGAGTTAGAGGAATTTCAACCACATCTTTTTTCTTATCTTCTTTCATCTCAAACTGTAGATGCACTATAGAAGGTTTCAACTAACGAAAGACTACACTTTTGTTGTATACTACCTCCTCAGTAACCAGATTCCAAAGCTTGTATCCTTTCACATCGATTCTATAACCAATGAAGATACACTTTACATCCTTGTTTTCCAACTTAGATTTTTTCTCATTTAGTACATAAGCATATGCCTCATAGCTAAAGACTCAAATATGTCTTAGAGAGGGCTTCTTACTAGACCATGCTTCCATAGGCATTTTTCCCACGAGCATCGAAGAGGGAGATCAATTTACCAAGTAACATGTTGTAGCCATTGCCTTAGCCCAAACCTTCTGCTCCAAACAATCACTTCTCAACATACTTCTCGCCCTTTCTACCTGTGTTTTGTTTAACCTTTCAACAAATCTATTCTGTTGTGGAGTGTAAGGTTTAGTTTTATTCCTTTTAATCCCATGGTCTTTGCAATACCTTTCAAAATCTATAGAAAAAAATTCACCACCATTATTCTTCCTCAAACATTTAATTTTTTTGTCAGTCTAATTTTCTACCGAGGACTTAAATTCCTTAAACCAACTGAACACTTCCGATTTACTTTTTAGAAAATACATAAATGCTCTTCTTGAATAATCATCTATAAATGAGATATAATATTTAGACTTCGATAACCAAGGAACATTCATTGGACCAAATACATTAGAGTGAACATAATCCAGTATACTATAATATTTATGAGGGA
>VDFB02392989.1:0-92737 GCA_007258455.2 Sequoia sempervirens | reverse complement strand
GGATAGGTGGGAAGATAAGCATGGCGAGATAAGGGAGTAAGATGGATATGGAGGATGTATGGATAAGGAAGGGAGATGACTGGCAAGCATGACAGGTAGATAAAGAATATAGATGGATGTGGATAAGGATTAGGATAGTGTATGGATGAGGGGAATGTATGCCAAGAGGTGTCCAAAGCATGTTTATATGTTTTCCCCTATCGATATCAAGATCACAAGGAGGATGGAAGGATTGGGATAAATGGGATACGATAGGAAAAATGTGCAAGATCGATTGGATGAAGGAGATGGGTGAAGGGAATGGAGTTGCCCCCAAGTGCAGAAGTAAACTGGATGGGGGATTTACACATGAAACTTCTTTTCTAAGTTTTCATCATGGTACTTATCCAAGGCACTTGTTTGCCAAGTTTTCACCATTGGACGAATTATTTCTCTTTACTATTTCTTGATTTTTATTTTTATTTGTATTTTTGACAATTTTTTGGTTTTTTTTATTTTTGACTTTCTGGATAGCATGCGGATGGAGATGGATAAGGATAGGGATTTGGATAAGCATATTTAGAGGATATGTGAGAAGAGGATAGATGGACTCAAGCATCAAATTCCATATGCGGTAATAAGAGCCCACGTGCAAAATGACTATTGGATGTTGGTACAACCTTATTAGGATAAATGTATTATGCAAGAGAATGGATTAAAGGGATGTGATGGGGGAGATATGTGGGATAATAGATGGGATATTGTAAAGTCTATGGATAGAATGATGGAGTGGATGTGTGATGGGGAGATGTGTTCAAGACCAACATTGGCACATATGGTGGCATATGTGAAAGGATAGGAGGATTAATGGATGGAGAACGTGGAGATAATGGAGGAGATAAGATAGTGAACTTTGGGACATAAGGACCCAAAACAGATTTAGGAGATGGTGAATGAGAATTTGTAGCTTTGGTATTAGCAATTGTGGATGCTGTTATAGATTTGTCATTTGAAGGAATTTCATTTTTTCTCTTTGTGATCCACATGGTTTTGATTTTCGCTTTGATGGGCCTTTGTGGTTGATGGGTTTGATTTGGATTTTGGATTTGATTTTCTTTTCTTCACCATGTCTTTTAGAGGGGACATGGGGAGCTTTAGATTCATGTGGATGTTTAGATTCATGTATTGTTACTTTAGCATCCAAAGTGCTTTTAATAGCAATGGGATGGGCGCGAGGAGATGGATGATGTGGAGTGATGGAGGTTATATTTTGGGGATGATATGTGGGTGGAGGATGTGCGGGTAGGTGCCTTTGTTGATCCTGGTTAGGGAATATGAGAGTGGGATGTTGATGATGGGTGACATGGATAGGTGATGGAGATATGAAAAGATGAATAAGATGAGATGGAGGAGGTGATTTTGGGATATAAGGGCCCAAAATAGACTAGTACCCGGAGGATGCGTGATAGCGGATGGAGGGACATAATGACTCAAAATGGATGGAGTGGATGAAGGATGGGAGATGGTGGATGGAGGGAAGGATCCAAAATGGATGGATCAGATGAAGGAGGAATATGGATGGTTGTTTTGAGGTGATACAATGGAGGAGGTGGGATAGCAGCAAAGGATCTGGTGGAGTGATGGGAGGATCCTCTTATTCTTTTAGAAGAGGATTGTGGAAGATGTATGGAGGTTGTACCAACATTCTTGGATTGAGAGTCACAAGTAGTACATCCAAGACATTGAGTATAGGAGTGTTCTTTGACCTGGATGGGCTCTAAAATTCCTTGCTTGTGAAGACCTAAACCTTTTCCTTGATAATTCATGTTCTTGAGCATTCGATCCATGATAGGATTTTTGTTATTCTGGAAGAATGTTGTGAGGAAATTATTAGGTGGAGGATGATGTGTGGTATATATGCTTTGTGTTTCTTCTGCAAGGAGACCATCGTGGAAGAATGTGAGAGTACCAAGGGGATATAGAAGTGATGTGGGGATGGCATGGTTAGGCGATGATGGAGGATCATCAGATGGAGATGAGGGGGTAGCAACTTCTTGATCGGGACAAGGGAGTGGTAAGGGATCAAGAGAGGGATTAGGTGACATGATAGGATTTGGATTTGTGGTAGCAGGTGATAGGGGCTCATGAGATAGAGCAATTGGATCTTGAGTGACAAGGGGATCATGAGATGGAATGGATGGGGGACTGTGATCTTGAGATGGACTAGATGTGATGGTAGGATCTTGATCGGGAGGAGGGGATATGTTGATATGTTTTGGATTAAGCTCTTGGAATGACTCATCTTGTGTGGGTGGTATGATGATAGAGTGTTGGAAGGACTCATCAAGTGGGGGAGATGGAAGGATGGAAGATTCATGAAGTTCATGGGAATGGATTTCGGTGATACTAGGAGTGGGAGGAGTGGATTGGATTTGCGTGTCTTTAGTGGATTGGGTGGATCTAGGAGAAAAATATGGTGATGGGGTTTGGTGGCTCTCAAAGTAGGAGATGGGGGCTCAATGGATTTGGTGGGTGTGATGGTTTCAATGGTTTGAGCGGCGCTAGGGGTGGGAACAACAATGATAGGTGTTGAATGGAGAAGGGTCTCATCATTAACGACCATGGATGACGGGTTGGGATGACATGGTTCCATGACCTCATGATGTGGAGTTGGGGACATCTTCTTTGTCATAAGTCCTTGGAGAACTTCTAGAGTGAGAAAATTGTGTATTGTAGGCTTAGATGGGGTGATGGGAATAGATGAAGGATTGGGATTATGGATTGATGGACTAGGGTTAGATGGAGGAATGGAATTGGATATAGGAATGAGAGTAGATGGAGGGTTAAGGTAGGGATATTGGAATGGTGAGTTAGGATAGGAGGACATGGACAGTGGATTAAGACAAGAGGATATGGTTGGTGGATTGTAGTAAGGGTATTGGGATGGCAGATTAGGATAAGAAGATGTGGATGTTGGATTAGGATAGATTGATGGGGACGTAGGATTAAGGTAAAAAGGTGTGAATGTAGGATTAGGATGGGCGGACTGGGAAGGAGGATTAGGATAGGGGGACATGGATTGGGGGTTGTAATAAGAGCATTGGGATGGCAGATTAGGATAAGAAGATGCGGGTGTCAAATAAGAGGATGATGTAGATGGACATGAAAAATATGTGGATGGGGAAGATACTGGATATCCCTTTTCAAAGGTAGCACAAGGAGCATGATTAGGCATGGATAAAGACATAACAGGATAGCTTGAAGGGATGATTGGATTGTGGAAAGTGAGTAGAGAAAGCTTACTAGTGATGAAGGCGTCAAGGGGATCTATCTTGTATACCTCTTGATCGACAAGACTTTTGTTATTTTTGTCAAGTAATTAGGGTTTCCCTTGACTACTATTGATGGAGGATAAGGATTCATGATGATGAAAGGATAAATAGGATGGATCAAAGATTTTGGATGGAAAAAGACTAAAGCTCAAATCGGGATTTAGGTCAAGTTCATATTGGGATTAGATTAAAGCTCAGATTAGGATGATCGGATGAAGTGATGGGATTAATTCTGACGATCAGATTTCATTACCAAAGGATGATCTTGACACTGAATCTACTTCAAGATGGAAGTAGATTGATTGGGTCGAAGATGATTAGATAGGGATGTGATTGGATTAGATCGGATAAAATCGATTGATGAGACGATTGAAAAGATTGAATGATGGATCAAACAAGATGATGAGAGGGATTCTAAACCTCATTCAGAGATTACCCTAGGTGACTTAGGATGTTGATTGATCAAATTAAAGGATAAACCGATGATTGCAGCATAGAATCCACCTTGAGATTGAAAATGGATTGATTAGGCTGACAATGATGATTAACTTAGGACAGATGACAATCCTAAGTAGATTTGGATGATGACAATCAAATTTAGACACCTAGTTCAATTTGGATAATAACTTGAAACAAAGTTTAGAAGATTTGGATTGAGAAAACAATGAGGGATGTGTAACCTAGCATCGTTTTCGAATGATGTATCAATACGATTCGGATGATGAACAAATGACCTTGGGAGAATGAAAATGGACCAAAGCTCAGATTGGAATTGGATCAAAGGACATGATAGGATTGATTCTAAACCAAGTTCACAGGTTTTAACTAGAGGACGTAAGATGCTGACAATTAGATTTTTCCAGATTTGGTAGTTTTCAAAAATTGTCAATTTTTCCATTTTAGGTAACTGCACAGGCATATCTTTGACAGTCCAATTTTTTCCAAAAAACTTCCTAAAATTGTGATAGGATAAATTTCCAACTAACATCTTAAGTTCAAGACATGCATTTTGAGTTATTGACGAAAACAATTTTTCAAAAATTGGAAAAAAACACTAAATTACATTTTGAGGGTCAAGATGAAAGTTTGAGGCCTTGAAAATGTGCCAAAATAGGGCCAATTGATTGTTGATTGGTTGGGAATCCACATGCCACATCATAACGCAACCACCCATAAAATTTAAGCCCAAACAAACACCTGAGTCAAAAGTTATGGCCTCTAGAAGTTTTTGCGTCAAAATCAAAATCCTCAAAATGAAGTCTAGGTGATTGGGATGGATGATTTGATGATGGATATGGATGCTAATGATGTTCTATGATGCACCTATGTGGTTTGGTCGATGAAATAATGACTTTCAAAAAACGTTGATGGATTGAAATGCAGACTATGTGTGAACAAAGGATGCAAAATGACTGAGGGAAGGCTAGGTTTGCTTATTGAAGGTCAGGTTTGCCCAAGGACAAGGTCAGGTTCACCCAAAAACTAGGTCAAGTTCACCCAAAAACTAGGTCAGGTTCGCCCCTTGAAGGGAAAGCTCAACCCTTGAAGGTCAGGTTCACCCCTGGAAGGTCAAGTTCACCCCTTGAAGGTCAGGTTTGCCCCTAGAAGGTTAGGTTCACCCCTTGAAGATCAGGTTTTCCCTTTGAAGGGCAGGTTCACTTATCTGCTTTCAGACCCTTGGAATAGGTAAACGGACTCTCAATACGGGTAGATGGACTCTTGGAATGGATAGACCGATTCTTGAAATGAGGAAACAAAAGCTTGTAATGTCTGAATGGATGCTCAGAGATAGATGAATACTCAGAACAGATGAACGATTATTCAGAATGAGTAAACAATTGCTCAGAACAGGAGACCGACCCTCAGAATGAGGAGACAAAAGCTTAGAATGGATGAATGAGTGCTCGAAATGAGGAAATGATTGTTCATAAGGGATGAGCGACTCTTAGAATGAAGAGACAAAAGCTCAGAATGGATAAACGATTACTCGAAATGAGGAAATGATTTTTTGAAAGGGATGAGTGACTCTCGGAACGAAGAGATAAAAGCTCAGAATAGATGAATGATTACTCAAAACGAGTGAACAAATGATCAAAATGAATGAACGATTGCTTGGATGGAGAGAATGAATGTTTGGAATGGATGAATGAAAGCTCAAAACAAGTAAATGATTGATCGGAATGGATGTGTAAACACTGAAAATTGACCTAGGCTTGCAAGCTCCATTTCTCGCCACTTTCATCCTAGCATAATTAAGATACTTAATTATGTTATCTGGTCCATTTTCATCTATTAATTAAATAATTTTAATTATTTAATTAATTCATGTCTATTTATTCTATCCTGATCAATTAAATAAACTAATTACATCACTAATTTCTTCCTCTTCTTCAATAGTTAAATAAATTATTATTTATTTAATTATTTTGTCATCTTTCATCTATAGTTAAATAATTACCATTAATTATTTATCTATTCATGGTCCTTTAATTCTTCCATAGTTAAATAATTATTAAAATCATTTAACTATCCCATGCCACCTTCCCTTTTAAATAATTAATCTAAATTAATTATTTAAGGTCTAATTTTCATCTCTCCATTTAATTAAATTAATAAATTTAATTAAATGCTCCTCTTTTCATTTTTTTCAAGTAAATAATTTGAATAAATTAGTTATTTTCCACTTGTCCATTTCCTCCATTTTCAAATAAATAATTTGAATAAATTATTTATTTTCCACTTGTCCATTTTCGAATAAATAATTTAAAATAAATTATTTATGCACCACTTGGTCAAAGATGCCTTGTCATAATCCCTGTCATAACATTCATTTCCTATCATAGTCTGCATGTCTGTCATAGCCTGCATGTCTTTGCATGTCTTCCTGTTATGATTCCTCCAAGAATAGCATATTCTTGGTGCATCAATTTTGGACCGTCGATTTGACCTTTAATCTCATCTGTCCATTTGAAATTGCCTTTTCTTATAAAATGGAAATTTTGAATTCATTTGGTCTTCTTCTTCCTCTCTCTCCCTCAAGCATTCAAGAAAACTTTTAATCTTCATTTTCACAACACATTTTCATGTATACTTAGAACTTCTCTTAGGCACTTAGAGTCATCTTTGCATAGTAAAATCCTTCAACACTTATGTAGGACATGGCATAGTCTTAAGTTGCTCAAAGAATCTGATGGAACTCTTCAACTTGCAACAAGCTAGAAGGTGTAATGGAGGTCAGCCATGGAGATTGAAGATTTGGGTAACTTTGTTTTATTTATTTTCATGTTTTCTCCTTTGCACTCCATTATTTTCTTTGGATTTTTAGATTTAGCAATTCTAACCTAATCAAACATAAATTTCTAGAGATATAGGATGAACGAATGCTCGGATGGGGAGACTAACTCTCATAATAGATGAAAGGATGCTCGTAATGGGAAGATGGGTGCTCAAAATGAGGCGAAGGATGCTTGAAATGTGAAGGGTACTCAAAATGACTGAACAATGGGTGAAATCAGCTGTTTGAGGGGCAGGTTCACCCCTCTATAGGGTAGGTTCATCCATCTATGGGGCAGGTTTGCCTATTTAGTGAAAAGATAGACAATTTTGACAGAAACAAGCTAAGGAATGACTGAGATAGAGGGCAGGTTCTCCCCCCTGCAATAGACCTGTACTTGACTTAAGTGAAAATAGCTATGGCAAGGATGAAAAGACATAGCAAACAACAAGCAAGAGGCAAATATTGACTCAACTAATAAGATATGCACTAGTTTCGCACGAAGAAGACAGTTCAAGCAACACAATCCAGAGATTAGTAGTAAGAGGGTATAGCCAACACTATCCTTAATCTGGGATGAACAAGGCAACTAGGGAGTCCTTAATATACACTCGATACGTAAGACACAACCGTGAACACCAATACATCTACAAGCGTGAGTCAAGAACCCCAGCGAGATATTGAAGGGTCAGACCAACTTTTCACGTCTATCTACATATCAGCCTAGCTTTGATGCTCCGCTAGACATGACATAACTGGATTGAGGTATAGCTTTCACTCTCCCCCCTTTGTATACCCCGCTGGTATTTGGGATTGTCCCTTGGGGTGATGAAATCTCCAAGTAGGTCCTGTTAAAGAAGAAAACACTAACCATTTTCGGCTACTCCCCAAGCTCACACGAAGTGTAAGTGGAAAGCTTAGATAGAATAGTGTCTCCTTAGGTGACAGAAATGGAATTTTGAAGACACAACAAACAAAATATTTGACTCCCCCTAATTAATCTATGTGCCTAAATTGATAAGCAAAAATGATAAGCAAAACAATAAGCAAATTAGAAAAACCGATCATCCTGCAAGAAAGGTGTTAGTTGTTTTGATCTTCATTCTTCTTCAAGCATGAAACAAGTTGCACAAATGTTAGCAACAACATAGACACACTCACAAAAAGATGGCATTAGGGTGTTAGGAACTCAAAATGATAAAAAATAGAAGCCAAAACAAAGCTTAAACGACTATTTTACCTCATAGAAAGCTCTGTCTGGGTAGGTTCACCCCTATCTAGGGCAGGTTTACCCCTTTATAAGGGTAGGTTCACCCTTCCTATGGAAGGTTCACCCTTTTTTAAGGGCAAGTTCACCCCTCTGTAGAAAACAATGAAGAAAAAGACAAAAACTGAATTGTAAACTATTGTTTTACCTTGCAGAAGCCTCTGTTTTGGGAAATTTCACCCCTCTTAGGGTAGGTTTTCCCCTTTGCAAGGGTAGGTTCCCCTTTGAGGGAAATTTTTCCCCTCTAAGGGCAGGTTCGCCCAACTGTTAAAAATAGTGAGAAAACAGGGGGTCTGATGCTCAAAAGGGTGACTTTGTAGGGCAGATTCGCCTTTGTTGAGGGAAGGTTCACCCAAGTTAGGGAAACTTCACCCCTCCTTGGGCAGGTTTGCCCCTCTACAAGGGTAGGTTCACCCAACTATGGGCGGGGTCGCCTTTCTCTTGGGTGGAGTCGCCTGTCTGTAACCTGAACTTGCAAAAATCTAAACAACATAAAACGTAAAACATAGGGACCCATTTGTGGGTCCCACCGGGCATGCTAGAAATAAGAACCAGTGATCTTAACCTACTCTAAAAGATACAAAACAAGGTGCAAAGAGAAATTAAAATAACACTAACACCTAAAAATAAGCCTAGTTGGATTCAAAACAAAATAAAGATGAAAAGAGCAGATTTTACCTTGTCTTGAATTGATCTTTGGTTGGCTCTTCAATTGTTGATTTTGTGTGCTCCTTTTGATGGCAAGGTGTAATAAAAGTGGATTCAAAATGCTCTTGATGAAATGTAGATTGAAATCAGGTATGTGGGTATGTGAGAAGATAAATACAATGGATGTAGAGAAAGCTTGAAGATGAGCAACAATGGTGGTTGAAGGTTGAGCTTGAGCTTGAGAAAAATGGTTAAATGAGAATGCATGTGTTGTTGCAAATGTGAATTGAGAGAATGAAAGAAAATTCTTTCATTTTATGGAAAGAATCCCTAGAGGGATGGACGGTTGAGATCTTACCACCAAGGGCAAGATGAAGGCTTGAGGTGAGTTGAGGACTCACAATCCCTACATCTTTCCATGTGGCAGATAATGTGTCACAAGGACACATGAGGTGGAAGATGACATGTGATGGGAAGGTACTTGTAAGTACCTTGGAATAAGGATGATGTGACCTCTCAATGATCACATGGGGAAGAGGAGAATCTTGGATAAATAAAAGTGAATTTAAAATTCACATGATTGGGGATATCTTAAGGATAAGACAAGGTTCCCAAAAAAGAGATGAGAAGTACCTTGGATAAGACAAGGTCCCCAAAAAGTAAGACTTTGACCCATGTGAGTGATGTGACTTGTCAATGATCACAGGGGTAGAGAAGATTTCTTGGAGGAATAAAAGTGAATTTTCAATTCACATGGGGAAGACAAAAAGGAATTAAAAATTCCTTGGGGGATTGGGAGAGTTGACCAAGGTATTGATTAGACTAGCTAATCAGTGGTTAGAAGACAGTTAGTGATTAATGAAAATTAGAAGCCAACTTGCAAAAGTTGGAGGATGTGACACATCCTAATCAAGGATTAGACATGTGCACATCCATAATGATGGGATTAGGAGGTAGATTAGGATTAAGGAAAAGTGATGGAGGATGTGGCATGTGAGGGATTAAATAAAAGTATTATTTATTTAAATCTTTTGAGGAAAAGGGGAAAAGGGGTAAGGTATTTAATTCTTTAACTAGATACCTTAAGGATTTAGAGGACTTTAAAGGTATTAATTAAATAATAGTGATATTATTTAATTAATGCGAATAAGGGGATATTTAAATGACAAGGGACAAATTTGGACAAGTGCAAGTGTCCAAATTTTGATGTCTACACAACCATACCAAATTTCTCAAGTAAATCAAGACCATATATTAAAAAATAAAAAGGCCCTAAAAAATGAACTTAAGGTTAAAAGCACACACATTTTATTAATCAATCAATTAGTTATTCATAGAGGTAAAATTAACAAAATAGGGGTTTTACCAAGGAAAACTCTTATATTTCAACTTATTTTCTCCTCATTGTTATGATTTTACAAGTTCATATCCGAAGATGATAAATTACAAAGTGAAACATCACAGTTCAGACCTATATGTTGCATGCCAAAAAGTTACAAATCTAGATTTGCACTTCTCAAACAAGGGAACTAGCACCCCTAACCTCCCATTTTGGCCTCAAAATTGTAGGATAAGTGCACAAAATTCTACCCTTCTCAGATTTTTCTTCATTCAGTTGATATTTTATTTCATTTGTGTGAATAAATTAAGTTTTCATATTAGGTTTCATAGTTAATTAAATCAATTAAATCCACATTAAATCTAATCAATTTTCAAGACAACAAAACAACCAAGTCCATGGTACATTGGCTCTCCTTTTAGGTTGTTAGCCTATCTTACCACCTTGTTGGCTTGCCTTATAATATTGATGTGAAGAAAGATTGATCTTAGTAATCTACTCACTAAGTCTAGGATCTCTTTTTCCACATCATATTTTGGTGAACTCGACATATCCTACGCTTGGAAAAAAAATTGATTCATTGTTCCTTAGATCTAAATTTTCAATCACAATAATTTCTAAAATTAAATATCTTTATGTTTTCCAAAAAAATGGTTTTTCATTGAAAAAAAAGTATGTTTCTTTAATTTTTGTAAAAGAAAATTGAAATATTGTTCATTTGAATTTTAGTAATACATCATATCTATAGATAAATTTAATAGTTTTTTGAATTAATGCATAAATTTGTGGAAAATAATAGAATTTTTTAGCATATTACAAACCCTAGTTAATTGTATTAAAACACATTTTTATAAAATTTGGAAAAATTACAAAACTTTTTATATCAAACTTGGACTATCACAGTCTCAAATATATGTTTACTTAGCATTTGTCAATTTTTTAAAATTTTCAAAAATCTCATACCTCTAGTCTAGGGTGCTAGCACCCTTGACTTGCCTATTTTTAACCAATTTTTAGGTACATATTGATATATGTATTATTTGTACAATCTTGGAACCTGAATCTGAAAATTATCTCTATAATAGACCTAGTTTTTGTGTTTTACCATAACTCGTCTTAAGAAGCATAAACATAAAATTGAACCTAATAATTAATGTTGTAATTAATCTCCTGGAAAAAGTGTAGCAATCCAATAATGTCATATATCTTTCTAAAAGTTTTCTATACATATGATGAGACTTTTAGTAGTGATGATTTTGATACGTTTGATGAAGCCCTTAATGATTTCATCTCATCTAAATCAGCCACTAAGACTTCAAAAACTTCAAAAATTAAAGATTAATAAATACAATAGATTAAATAACACTACAATTTATTATTTACCCTCCTTCATATAAACCTCCACCACAACATCAACCTATGCTTATTATTGGATCACCTTAAAATATATATATATATATTGGTCAATCTTAAACTATGTAAGACAATTGACTCAACGTAATCACATACAACAAAATTCATCGCAACAACATTATTAGGTCATATCGTTTCTCGTACATACAACACAATAAATAATAAACAACAAAATAAAACACCGATCATTTCTTTGTCAATCCCATTCTCAAGGCCTATTCTCCCCCTTACACCTCATTTTCCTCAAAATAATGGTAAGGAGTGTGATCTTGTTGAGAAGCTTTGTACTAATCTAGTCAATATTTCATTGTGGGACTTTATTCAAACCTCACCTACCTATCATAGCATGCTCCAAGAGGCTTTAAAAAATATTTTTATGCCACCTTATGCTAAACCAAATGATGTAACAATCTTACTTGAGGGTATGAATTCAACAAATTTAAACATTATCTTCCATCAAATTGAATTACTCTCCATCGAAACTCAAAAGCAATATGATTCCTTAATGATATTTTTGGTCATTAATAAAATTGGGTTAGGTGTACTCTTATTGATAATGGGTCAAGCCTTAATGTTTGTAGCATTGACCTTTTAAATAATCTTGGTGTGGATAAATCTCTCATTCAACACGATGCTTTACCTATTCATGGTTTTGATAATGTTGGTAGGAAACCATTAGGAACAATCACATTACCTATTAAGGTAGGTCTCGTAGTTTTACCTACCTTTATCCACCCTTCACCGTGTAATAAAGTATACATATAACAAGGTTTATACAATGAAAATTGATCCTAAATCCAAAAGTTTTTTATAAATACATATAACAACAAGATTTATATGGTGAAAGATGATCCTAAATCCAAATTTTGTTAATAAATTGAAATGGGACATAAAAAAACCTTTTAATACATTTATTCTATCCTCAAAAGTTGAACCTATGTCTTTCAATAATAAGAACAATGATGTTTGTGACTCACCCATGACTAAACTCTTTGGTGATGATTAGGTTTTAAGCCCTAAACCCTACACTCTTAACCCTTAACCCTATACATTATACCCTCAACCTATACCCTAAACCTTATACTCAATATCCTAAACCATAATCCCTATACCCTACACACTAAATCTTATACACTCAACAAGCTAAACATTATCTCTAAACCATAAACCCTAACCCTCAACCCTATACTTAAGCCCTAATCCCTCAACCCTCAACCCTATACCTTAAACCCTAAACCCTAAACCCTACACCCTCATCCCTATACCCTATACCCTTAACCTTATACCCTAAACCTTGAACATTATCCCTCAACCCTATACTTAAAACTTAAACCATACACTCTCAACCCTTAACCCTCAGCCTTATACCCTCAACCCATACCCTAAACCCTATACCCAATATCCTAAACCATAATCCTTATACCCTACACACTTAATTTTATACACTTAATGGATTGAACATTATCCCTCAACTATAAACCTGCAACCCTCAACCATATACCCTATGACCTCAACCCAATACTTAATCCCTAATCCCTCAACCCTATATCTTAAACCCTAAACCCTACAACCTCAACGCTCATCCCTATACCTTATACCTTAAACGTTGAAAATTGTCCCTCAATGCTATACTTAAACCCTAAACCCTAAACCCTAAACTCTAAACCCTCAATCCCTCAACCCTATACCCTAAACCCTAAATCCCTCAACCCTCAACCCTATACTTTAAACCCTAAACCCTACACCCTCAACCCTCATACCAATACACTATACCCTAAAACCTACACCTTCAACCCTCATCCCCATACCCTATACCCTCAACCTTATACCCTAAACCCTAAACCCTAAACATTGTTCCTTAGTCTTATACCCTCAACCCTATACTCAAACCCTAAAACCTACACTCTGAACCCTTAACCCTGTACCTTATACCCTCAACCCATACCCTAAACCCTATATCCAATATCCTAAACCATAATCCCTATACCCTACACAATATTATACACTCAATGGGTTGAACATTATCCCTCAATTGTAAACCCTCAATCCTCAACCCTATATTTAAGCCCTAATCCCTCAATTGTCAACCCTATACCTTAAACCCTAAATCCTACACCCTCAACCCTCATCCCTATACCCTATAACCTCAACCTTATACCCTAAACTTTGGACATTAAACCTCAACCCTATATTTAAAACCTAAACCATAAACTCACAGTCCTTAACCCTATGCCTTATTCCCTCAACCTATAATTGAATCTTTATACCCAATATCCTAAACCCTAATCATTATAACCTACACACGTAATCTTATACACTCAACAAGATGAACATTATCCCTCAACCGTAAACCTTCAATCCTCAACCCTATACCCTATACCCTCAACCCTCAACCCTATACCTTAAAACCTAAACCATCAACCATCAACCCTCATCCCTATACCCTCAACCTTATACCCTAAACCTTGAACATTATCCCTTAACCCTCAACCCTATACTTAAACCCTAAACCCTACACTCTCAACCCTTAACCTTACGCCTTATACCCTCAACCCATACCCTAAACCTTATACCCAATATTTTAAACCCTAATCCCTATACCCTACACACATAATTGTATACACTCAACCATGAACATTATCTCTCAACTATAAATCCTATACCCTATACCCTCAACCCTATACTTAAACCCTACACCCTCAACCCTCATCCCTATACCCTATACCCTCAACTACTCTAAAACCTTAACATTATCCCTCAACACTATACTTAGACCCTAAACCATACTCTCAACCCTTCACCCTATGCCTTATACCCTCAATCCCTATACCTTATACCCTCATCCTTGAACACTATTCCTCAACCCTCAACCCTATACCTTAAACCCTAAACCCTACACCCTCAACCCTCATACCTATACCCTAAACCCTCAACCTTATACCCTAAACCTTGAACATTGTCCCTCAACCCTATACTTAAACCCTAAATCCTACAATATCAACCCTTAACCCTATGCCTTATACCCTCAACCCATACCCTAAAAGCTATACCCAATATCCTTAACCCTAATCCACATACCCTATACACTTAACCTTATACCCTAAACCTTATACCCAATATCCTTAACCCTAATCCCTATACCCTATACACTTAACCTTATACCCTAAACCTTGAACATTATCCCTCAATCATAAACCCTCAACCCGATACTTAAACCCTAAACCCTACATTCAACCTTGTACCCTAAACCCTCAACCCTATACCAAATATCCTAAACCCTAATCCCTATACCCTATACCCTCAACCCTAAACACTATCCCTCAACCCTACACCCTATACCTTAAACCCTAAACCCTACACCCTCAAACCTCATCCCTATTCCCTAAAGCCTCAGCCTAATACCCTAAATGGTATACTCTAGAACTTCAAGTTGACCATTTTGGTGTATAAATTTGACACACTTTTTAAAGTCACTTTAATACCCCTCCTAATGGTGAATACCCACTCTAAGGAAATGGATTCCATAATAAATACATACAAAAATGCATACCTTCATATATACATTCATACATATGTACATATATACAAGCATACATTCATACATACAAACATATGTATACATACATTCAAGTATAAAAACAAGCATACATACATGCATACAAGAATATATACAAATATACATACATGCATACATATATACATACACACATACATACAAGCATACATTCATACATACAAACATACATACATTCATACATACATATACACATGCATACATTAATGCATACATACATACATGCATCCATGCATACATACAAGCATACATACAAACATACATGCATACAAACATATACATACATACATAAAAATATACATTTATACAAACATACATACAAACAAATTAAAGCAAGGCATAATGCGAGAATGTTATAACACACTCACGTTTTGGCCTTCTTTGGGAATTCCCAAGTCTTTGGCTTGGATTTGCTTTGTATTTCTAACCCAAAGGCTTGGACTATGTTTCCAACGTCCAAAAATGTGTTTTTTCATATTCTACCAAAATTCACATAATCTCGTTTATACTCCTCATCAGGTTTGAACGTGTTTCAAGGTCAACTAAAACAAATACCTAGGTAATTTTAAGCTCTCTCTTAACTATCTAATGATATAATTTTTTCACATTTTTACTATGTTAAGGATTTCATCTTTAATTTCTTTTGTTGGTGTATCTATTTTTTGTCAAAAACCAATGTTTGGTATTTTTTACTTTAATTTTAACCGTTAATTGAAATTTCAAATAAATTATATTTTTATTTAAACTAGACTCCATTCTACACATATTCAAAAGAAAATCAATTAGTTTTCAAAAAAATTAGGGGGAAGCATGGTCAAATTTTTATTTTTTAGGACGTATCCAATTTGAAAATTAGTAAAAATTAATATATTCATTAAAAATTTATCAAAAAAAGGGATAAACTACATGTTGTTAGCTAATTTCTCACTGAAGCGATTTTAAAAATACTTTAAAAAGTTAACATTTTAGGGGGCAACAACAGACACTATGTTTTTTTTTTGAAAAAATAAGACCAATTTATATGGTCCCCCTTTTTGAACTCCTTACTCTTTACTATTTAAAAAAAAAAATAGTGGTTTAGGAAGTAGATTTGAAGCACTACAACCCTTTTTTTTGTTGCATCTTAAAATTTTGAGTGTAACTATTCTCAATTTCTCATCCAAGGTCAGTATTTCCTAATTTTAGAAGAAAAAAAAGTGGCCACTTAAGACCCCTTTTTGGCCCCCATCTCTGTGCACTTACCCTAATATCCTCATCGCCCAAAATAGCTACCTTCTTCAACTCTTCTAGTCCCATTTTACTCAACTCCCTAAGGTGTTTTAGGTCTTTCTTAATTTCGCATCCTCATCCTTTAGGTTATCTATATATTTATGTAGCTCATCTTCTAAATTATATACTCTTTCATATTGTTGGTAACCAGAGACCAACAATTCCTCTATTTCTTTCTTGAATTTCTCAATCCATTTTCCAAATTTTGAGATTTTCTTTTCATCTCATTTAAGGAATCTACTTCCTCATGGGTCATCAAAATGGGAGCCTCGAATGTTGTAGCCTACTCAGTCATAAGAGAGACCAAACCCTTTAGGAATGCCTTTATTTGCTCTATTTGTGCCTTAAGCTCATTTTTTTTTCTTATCTTTGGTCATTCTAGCATTGACTAAAACAACAACTAGATCCAAAGATGTTATTTGTTCTCCCCTTGTTTGTTTCCCTAGGTTGATTATAGACAACTAATAATTTGTCTCCTATATTTCCCTATTGTCTTTGTCCACAATGGGAGTAGAAATTTCTACTATCATTTTCCCTAACTTGTTCACCTTGCTTGTATGTGTTACAATATGGTGTTGTACACCATTGCATAAAATTTTATATTATTTAATGTTAAAATTAAATAATTATTTAACTGTGGTGCACCCAGGATGCGTGTTTAGCCACATTAGATAATTATTTGGGGCCACTTGTAAAGTTGTATTGTAACATTGGTTTATTATTTAATGTGTGGGAGACATTGGCTAATAATTTAATACTTGGGGAAAGAATTTAATAAAGTGAAAACTTAGTACCCAATATTAAATGAGGGGTCTATGGTTTTGTGTTCACATGGCTTTTTGGTGCATGGTTGTTTAGCTTACCACTTGGTTGTATTTTTGTGAGCTTGTCTCTATAATAGAAAACATGTTTTTAGTGGTTAAGGTTGGTTGGGTGAATGGGTCATCTTTATTGAGTCTTTCTTAGGAGTGCATATGTGAATCATGACATGGGATGTGTGGATTCATGCTTAGACATAAAAAGGATGCATTGGAGAGGCTTGACACTTCAAAAGTATTCATGGTAACTCTAAAAGTGTGTGTATTATTTTAATGTTGAATAATAGATGGAGCATGGATGCATTTGGAGGCTGGATTTTTTCCCTCGTTAGGGTTTTACTAGGGTATATCATGTGCTATCTTGTGGCTTGTCTATTTTGATCTATGCATTATGGTTATTTTATAAGCTTGCATGCATGCTTTTCTCTCGTGGTGATATCTAGGAAATGGATTGAATGAACTAGGTAATGATGCATTATTTCCTAATAATATGAAATATCTTTGGATTTTTCTTTGGCTTGGTCTTCTCCACCTCTTCCACCATGTTATGCCAATTGAGAATTTGGATTATCACCTGCTTCCTTTTCTCCAAATTTAATTTTAACCAAGATGGCATCATCAACTGAGTGCACACCTATTAGTCATCTGACTACCTTTCATCTTGAATTTCACCAAATTGTTCCTTTATTTCCAACTCTTTATCTCCTATTGTTGATGAGGAAGCTTTATCCTTCTTTTCTTGTTGCTCTGCATTTTCAATTAGCTCATATTTCTCCTCAAGATTTAACACATTATATTCCTATTTTCTCCTAGAATCAATGAATTTTCTTGCTCAATATGGGTTTGTTTATCCTTGGGATCTTGTTCCTTTTGTTCATGTTGTTGTTCATCTACATGATCATCTTCAAATGCCTTCATTCCATCTAGAGGGGTATCATTACATGGATAAGGTTCTATATCCACCTGATCACTTCTTTGGTTCCCCTCACTTTTTTGTAAGGGTGTTTGTTTTTCATGTTATGAAGGTGTGGAAGAAGGAAGGTTTGTTAAATTTACCTGTTGTCACCTAGAAATGCACCCTATGCACAGTTTGTAAGACTAAGCTTTCTAGTGAAACATTGGATCACTCCAAGGCTGTGAGTCACCTGAGTTTGGAGTGAACCTCCAGAGAAGGCCGGCTTCCTTTGGGTATCACCTAAACTATTGTTTCTTTGAGAGGAAAGAGGGAAGAGATGTATAAATTAAAGAACTACACTAGGATGATACACCGAACTGATAAGAAATCATGAAATGAACACAGGAAGAACATACACTTGAAAGCCTAATTGCTATTCTCAGAGCAACTTCTTTCAGACTTAATGCTTTAGTCCTAATAGGTTTGGCCCACATACACATCTCAAGAAGGAAAGATTAATTTCACAGCTCCAAGATATGAATACAGAATTATAAAACACAGTTAAAGACCTGCATTGTTCAAAAGAAAGATACAGAAATGAGAATCAATACAAACATGGACACAAACTTCCAAGGTAAACTCTGTGTTGTATTCAAGATTCCAATTGAGTTACAAAAAAACATACATTGATTGAGAAAGGATTGATTAAAAAAAATCACTAACTCTTCAGAGTGTGTAATCAGAACTCCCTACAAAAAGGCAAAAAAAATGCCTTATATATAGACTGATATCGGCCCATTAGGGCTTACAAAAATATCAGAGCTCAAAAAAAAAGATCTACCCTTAGATCTTTTGGATGAAGTTAATGTTGAAGCCTGTGTGTCCCTGCTATCTGTGTCGGTGAAGAGTTACCCTCGTAGAAGCCTTCTTCAGATATTCTTCAGCTACCGCATTCATTTGATCCATCGTTTCTGGCTGAGCTACTTCGGTTGCACCTTGAATGCTCTAAACCTGCAATAGATACAAGTCACCCTTCATCCTGTTGATGTTCTTCAGACTGCCACGGTTTATCTTCAGATTTCTCTAATTGGCTGAGTGAAATCCATGCAACTTCCTTAGGTGGTCAAAACTTCCCTTGTTGAACCACATATCGGTGAGACACTAATCGTGTCTCCCCGATGTGGTTAAATCTTTTCGCAAGCATCGGCAAAACACGGAGCCATCACTGAGAGCTCCCAGCGAGCCCAAAAGATCATACCGATGCTACTGGAGCCATTGGCAAGATACCGTTTATCGCCAAGAGTTTAGTGGGTTGATGAGTCATGTGGAGATCCCTTTCTATCGCTGAGACCACCCGTGGTCGGTAAAACATCCTGTTGAAATCCCCATAGTCATACCGGGTTGTCTTCTGTTGAATCGCATCTCGGCGAGACACTGAAAGTATCTCACCAATGTGATTAGATGCCTCTACAGCTATCGCCATATCATAGAACAGTGGGTGAGAGCTTATGGCGAGCTCATTTTATTTACCCTGAGCTTTCTCTTCTCCTCCGTGCTCGAGCTCCTTTGGCTTTTCGGTGAGACCTTACCGGATCGGCAAGATCTCATCCCGGTGGTTTTGTCTCATGGAGAGCTCCCTTGCAGTCAGCAAGACATCCGTGTGTCGGTGAAATGTTTTACCGAAGGCAAAACGTCACCCCGAACACTCTTCATCTTCGGCAAGAGTTGATTGAGGTCACCCCAAACACGCGCCACTCTACCAAGCTCCGCATTCCTTTCGCTGAGACTTTATCAAGTCAGTAGGACCTCATGGTGATGCCCCATAGTCATACTGAAATCTACTTTTGTTGCTGAGACACCCTCCATTCACTGAGACCTCTTGTAGACTTCCTTTTCCTTTGGCGAACTCCTTTTTCATTCTGAAGGTTTCATTGTTTGGCAAGACTCCTACCAATAACACCTTGTATGCCGCCAGGACTTCCCATTGTCGGCATGACCTCCGGGCGACATCTTCAATTGGTGGCGAGCCCTTCCATGTTTTGGTGGGGCCTCCTTGTGATCGGCAAGACCATCTCTATTCGCCGAGATTCTATATCGAGCTTTATGACTCTTGTCGAGCTCCATTTTGTTTTGGGGGGATCTCATGTAATCATTTATACATAATGCATCTCCCACTGATGAATCTACATGTCCCAAGTGTGTCATTGTAGCTTTGATCCGTCGGGGATACCTCATATAGACTGCATTTGCTACACCAAAGGTCTCAATGCATTCTGAGTCACCGAGACAAGGCAATTGTTACACCGACAAGGGTCCTTCCTTATTTTCCATTGGCAAGATCGAAGGTCACTCACCGAGACCTTACGGCAATCGCCCCAACCTACACTGATGAGCACATATTTCCACCGCCGATCGATGAGACAAAAGTGAACTCATGTTGAAAGAAAACCATATACATAGTCGGGGAGACATGTTGAGATCGGTAAGACGCAACCCCGACAGCTAAGACATATGCCGATAGAAGCTTCCACGGTTGCCAAAACAATAGAACCATCCTACCAAATGAAGAATGCAGAAGACCTGTGATCGCTGTGACACTCCTGGGGTCTTGGCGACTCTATCCTTAGAAGATTTGCATGCCAAACCAGAACAAGGTAGGCTTCTTCATTGAGTTCCCCGTAACCTAGGATCAGATTCATGACCATAGCCCTAGGCCGAATACTTCATTTGGCCTTCTCGAACCTGTTAACATAGTTTCCTTTGCCTAATTGAGCCAGAGGGTGAAAATTTAGGCAACAATTTTGGCGACCTCTACGGGATGTTTGCCTGCTAAACATGAGAACCAGTGACTGGTCTTGTCCATTGGGAATGGAGTTGTTAGAAGGCTCAGAAAACAAACAAAATATCAGTTTTGCACATGGCTTTGACCTCATGAGATCCATGGGTCAAAACAGGTTGCCAAAAATGAAACAAGGGAAAATGATAGAGAGAAGTATCGTGTCAAAACAGCATTTTAGGAATGGAGCAAAACAAAAAACAAATGAACCATAGTGCGAAGAACTTATTGAAACATAGAACCTAACTAGATATGTACAAGAAAGGAACTTATCAAGCTTGAAAGTAGGGTTTAAGGTGTATCCCATTGATTGGGATAGGAAGCAAATCCCCTTCTGTCGTAGCCAGCTGATAAGCATTGTGCTCCTTACAGCCTGTGATAATAAATGGACCAGTCCACATATTGTCGAACTTAGTGTGATGGCCAAACCTGCTTTTAAGAACATCCCACCTGAGCACGAGGTCTCCCTCCTTAAAATACTTTGCTATAGCCCTTTTGTCGAATGTCTTCTTTGTTTGGAGCTGATGATACTCTAAAGATTTCATTGCTTTGTCCCTTGATTCTTCGAGCTCCATGAGCTCTACATACCTTACAGACATTGGGTCCTGTCCCTCAAGCATCTCCAACTGATGAACAATGTCTAGAGCTGGAAGCTTCATAGATAGTGGAAATCTCGCCTCCTTGCCATAGACCAACACATATGGCGAATTACCAACAGACCTCTTAGGGGTCACTCTATCTACCCAAAGTGCATTCTTTAAACTATTGGGCCAGGTCCTTTGGTTGTCCTCTATGGTTATTTTAATAATTCTGATGAGGTTCTTATTCGTGCTCTCAGCTAGGCCATTACCTTGAGGGTAATAATTTGAAGATGTGCTCAAATGAATGCCATGCTTAATGGCCTAGCCGGTTACCCTTAGACCCATGAATGCAAGGGCATTATCAGATATGATGGAGTCAGGCACTCCAAACCTGGTGACTATATCTTCATAGAAGTTCAACACTGATGATTCTTTTGCTACCCTCAATGCAACCGCTTTTGTCCACCTTGTAAAATAGTCAGTGGTTGTAAGTACCCACTTGTGACTAGCACTGAAAGGTGGGTTTATTGGACTAATGAAATCAATGCCCCATCTCGTGAAGGGCTACTCCACTTGAATTGGATGTAGAGGCATAGTGGGCAGTCTTTCCTTTCCTAAAAATAGAGCACATTTGATGCACTTTCTTGACCAGGCATACACGTCCTTGAACAAGTTGGGCCAGTAGTAACCAGCTCTCATGATTTTCCAGGCAATAGTTCTGGGAGCAATGTGACCTCCTGCAACTCCATCATGAAACTCATGAAGCACTTTTTCAATTTGATCACTGTGAATGCATCTTAACATGACACCATTCAGATCTTTTTTAAAAAGAACATTGCCCATCAGCACATATGGTATGGACTATAGTCTAAAGTATCTTCTTTTGGCCCTATTTAAACCTGGTGGACACTCACCAGTCTGCAAAAATCGGGTCATATCTTGAACCCAATTAGTTATCCCCACAGGCACATCGTCTTGAGCATTCTGAGGCTCACTTGTATTGGCAAGGATAACATCCTTTTCTAATTAAGTTTTACTACTTGACCCTATAGCAAGTTGCTCACAAAGACCCTTACCCCTCACTACTTTGGTGATCTTGATATCTATGTCATACTCCATGACCTTGGTGACCCATCCTGCTCTTTTTTCATTCAAGTCTTTATTCAGCAGAAACTCCTTCACACTTGAGTGCGCTACCAGAATATGAATTTTATTGTGAGAAATCAAAGGCTTGAATTTCTTCAAGCTTCTGATCACAGCAAGGACATGCCTCTCCACAAAGGAGTATTTATGTTCGTAGTCAACCAAACCTTGACTAAAAAAGGCTATTGGTTGTTCTAAATTCTCTTCATTTTTTTGAACCAATATTGCAGAAATGTTACTTGTGCTACCATAAGCATATAGATAAAAATCTTTGGAAAAATTATGATTTATCAGTGTGGGAGCTACTACTAAAGCCTCCTTGACCTTTTCAAAACTATTCTTGGCATCCTTCATCCAACTGAAGACTACATTTTTCTTTAACATAACTGTTAAAGGATGTAACAGATTTGCAACATCAGGGATGAATCTTCTTAAAAAGTTGATCTAGCCCAGAAAGCTCTGTAGACCCTTCTTGTGATTAGGTAGTGGCAACTCGAGTATGGCTTTGACCCTCTCAGGATCGATAGTAATTCCTTGCTTTGACACTATGTGTCCCAATAATTTCTCTTTATGAAGAGCAAAGATACTCTTCTTTGGATTGAGAGAGATACCGAACTCTCTGCATTTTTCAAACACTTGCCTAAGATGTAACAGATATTCATCAGCATTCTTGGAATAAACTATGATGTCATCTAGGTAAATTAGTATAATCTTGTTGATCAAACTTTGAAACGCCATGTCCATGGCTCTTTGAAACGTGGCACCAGCATTGGACAAACCAAAAGGCATCCTTTTGTATGCCATGGTGCCCCAATTAGTTGTAAAAGTAGTCTTAAACTGATCTTCCTCTTTAACCAGCACCTGGTTATATCCTGAAAAACCATCTAGTAAGGAAAACCTTTCAGAACCAGTAACCTCTTGCAAGATTCGTTCCATGGAGGGCAGTGGGTAGTGGTCTTTCAAAGATGCTCGGTTAAGGTCCCTAAAGTCTACACAAAGTCTTATTTCACCACTTTTCTTCCTAACTGGTACAAGGTTAGAAACCCACAAAGTGTGCTTGATAGGAAAGACAATACCCCCTCAACTAGTTTAGTCGGCTCTTTAATCATTAGAGGCTCAAGTTTAGGATTCAAAGGCCTTTGTTTTTGTCTTACTGGCTTAGTATCAGGCTCTAACTCAATTGTGTGTTGAGCAATGTGGGGATCAAACCCTCTCGAATCAGAATATTCCCAAGCAAAGACATCATAAAATTCTTGGCATAAAGCAACAAAAGCTTGTTTATCTTCAGGTGAATAAATTTTTCCTATCTTAAGGAGCTTACCTTTGAAGATCTCCAGCTCTTCATAGTGTTCTTGTTTGATCCGCAAGCCGGCTTTACCCTTTTTGAGCTGGTCATTAATATTGAAAATCAACTCTAAGGTAACAAGGCCTTTGGGTAATTTATTTGTCTTTAGCCGTATGACTTGACCACCATACTGTTGCTTGAGTTTTGCTTGATTCACCATGGAGAACTAATCTTCCTCGAGCAAGAAATAAAGGATCTGCTCATCACTGTCAAAAACTTGCCAGTGAATGTTGTTGTCAGGAATTGATGGTCTGACTACAACCTTCACATACTGTTGCACTTTCTCTTTTCTAATGTCATTTGGAATGTCAAACTGCACCCCAATGGCTGTCAGCCTGTCAGCATGCTTGTTCTGATTCCTTAGAATAGATACTAAATCAAAGGCATTGAATTCCTCAAGCATGTTCCACACTCTGTTTCTATAAAACTTCAATGTGTCATTTTTAGCCAGATTCAGGCCCCTTACCTGGTTGACAACTAATTTGTTGTCCCCATAGACTCTCAAGCTGGTTATTCCTCTCTTCCTTGCCCACTCTAGACCTTGAACAAGGCCTTCATATTCAGCAGTGTTATTGGAGCATGCAAAAGAAAAACAGAAAGCAACATAGTACTTATCACCTTGAGGAGACACAAGCATTGCACCCCCTCCAGCGCCATTCTTACTTTTGGAACTGTCGAAGAATATCTCCCAAAGTCCATTTAGTGGTTGCAACAACTGACTTGCATCCTTCTCTAAGTTTGGAATCTCAGTGTCAGGCTCGAGAATGATATAGTTGCCTATACCAGCATCTTGGATGAGGTCTTCAGGGTTGTCTAATACATTTTCAACTGCCCATTCATGTAGCAGCATGTCAGGAACAACTTCTGATTGGAGTTCACTAGTACAAAAAAATAATATATGACTAAATAAACTACTAAAAATTGCATATAAATGACTAATTTTGGTCACGTGACCATTAGTAGTTTATTGTCAGTCATTTATAACGTGACCAAATTTATGACTAAACTATTTAAGTCATTTATCTAATCATTAATTTAGTCATTAATTTAGTCATATATTTAATCATTAATTTAGTCATATATTTAGTCATTAATTTAGTCATTAATTTAGTTATATATTTAATCATTAATTTAGTCATATATTTAGTCATATATTCAATCATTAATTTAGTCATTACTTTAATAATTAATTCAGTCATTTTTATTTACTCGTTTCCATTAATTGGTAGTAAATATAGTCATGAAATGAATAATTTATTAAATACCCTAAATTTTATAATGCAAAACTAACATAATATTAAACTTGAAATAAAACATAAAAACAAATAAAAATATTACATATATGAACAAGCTACAATATGCTAGAATTAAAAGATTGATTCAACATCACGATAAATAAAAATAATTTGCAATAAAAAAATTAATGCAAAATATATAAGAGTATATATATAAATATAATAAAAAATATCAAAGTTGTCTAAGAGTTTCCAACTCTTTCAAATATGCCATGATAATTAAGATCCCAAAACAACACATTCAAAATAATGCATAAAGCAGTGAGCCAAGATGTCTAATAACTAGTACATGACAATCATGTTCAAGTATGTCATTTTTTGCAAATATTTTAGTGGCCACCGTGTGAAGGTTCTCTCTTTTTCTTTTAGATGAAGAACTCTATCTATTTTGTCTTCATAAATAAGGGGTATGTTACTTGTGACCTTTAAAATGTTTACATTTGCATCTCTTGTTTCTTTCAAGTTGACTCCATGTAAAATAGATAGGGAGTGAATCCGCCCAATGCTCACAGCATCACCATCAAACAGATCCAACACCCTAACTTTATCTTCTTTGAATTTATCAATACATTTCTGCAAAAAGAAAAAGAAAAAACACATTATATTATATAGGTAATGATTACCCTTGTTTGCATAATAAAACAACCATTCCTTACTTAAATAGTACTTGCATGTTTGTGTTAAAATAATTGAAAAAAAAATTCAAAATAATTGCAATGATACCTTATGAATGTTTTACCCTAAAAATTACCTTAGCAGTCTCACATTTTTGTTGATCAAGAGGCTTGGTAGTCTAGATGATTATTATCATCCATAGGGTGTAAATTCAACCAAAAAGAGAAAGGGGGAGAGGGATTAGAGTAAGCAGAGATTCCAAGAACCATTCATCAATCTAATTTACTAAAAACCCAACACTCATAACAGTGCTTACAATGTTACTATTAGCTTCATGCTAATCAGATACAAATGCCACAAATATAAACACTATATTATCATGTACGCATACCAAACACAAAGTTATGACAACATTGTTACACAAAAAAGTAGCTAATGCACACAAAAAAAGAATGCAATATGAAAGCACTACTACTACTACTGCAAGGTGAAGGTGAAATACATTGGAATGTACAAAAATAGTGACATTAAAGCTCTGAAACATAACCCCATGCAGTCAACATAACCATGTCAATGATGACATATAAAAGAAGAACAAAGAACAAAATGTATCAAGGCAACATAACCATGCCAATGATGACATATAAAAGAAGAATAAAGAACAAAATGTATCAAGGCAACATGTGATAGCCATTAAAAGCAATCATTGAGGAAACAATGTAGTCTTTCTCTATGGCTTTCATAGCAATAGTAAAGAAGTAACAAATAAGATTGGATGTATAGTTCACATAAATAATAGAGAAAGAGCCTTTCACTGTTAGAAAATAGTTAAGAGTACGCAAAAAGAAGTAAGAAATGATGTCCAATGAACAAGTAGTAGTGGAATGCCATGAAGTTAAAAACGCAATGATAAGCATGACACCAAGGAATGTAAGGAAAAGTGGAATACTTTGTATGTAAGGTTTTTGGATATTTTGTTAGCAGTCCCCAAATGTTTGACTTGAAGATTTTGCATGTGTTGATTTATTTTGTGAAATTTATGAATCAAGTTTGAGTATTTTTCCAAAAAGACTGAAACCTCTTAATATTTATCAAATATATGAGTGGATTGGGATTGTTGAGAAGGTTAAATTTGAGTATATAGGAAATAGTATTTATTCACTTGCTAATGGCAGTAATCACATTGCTTTGTGTGAACAAAATAATGTCATGTCACATATGGATGAATAAAATATGAGGCTTGAAGAAACACCTTGCAGTGATAAAGATGGGGTTTATGATCATCTCATGGATGAAAGGTGTGTTGATAAAAGTTACACTCATGATAATGCAAGTGTAGGATATAATGAAAGTGTAGGATATAATGAAATAAAGGAAATATATGAGGTTGAACCTTGTAACAACCTTATTAATAAGGAAACAATAGTATGCTCAAATATCCAATTAAATGAACTAGCTTTTGATACTAATGATTTTGTTGATGAGGAAATTACCACAAACATAAATTTGCAGCTCAGTGATAATGTTCTTGAAGATAAAAATTTATGTATTCAATCTAAGGAATCTGAGGAAAAAGATGACAAATGATGAGATTCATGATAGTTTTGAGTGTGATAGCTATGAACTTAGTTACTTATATATTGCTCATAATATTTTTATAAAGAAGAAATGGATGGTTTTTTCTTTCATGAGGAATATATTAATGCAATTTCTGATGAAGAAACATATTCAATCAAAAATGAATAAGTTATCTGCTATGAGGATCCCTCTAATCTGTTCTTTCCATCCCTTGAGATATTCCAGATAGAGCTCAATGATGATGTTGGGAAAAACAAAATTCTATGCATTAAGAATGAGGAATTCGAACATAATTTCAAAAGTGAAACTCCTTATTTTGTTGACTATGAAGACATTGAATATGTTCATTTCTTTCTTTGACTATGAAGACATTGAATATGTTCTTTTCTTTCTTGATATTAATTATCAACATGATGAAGAAATGGAATTGCTTATTTCAGATGAGAAATACATTGATGTAAATTCCAATGAAGACATATGTTCACCGGTGAATGAATAAATTTTAAGTTACAATTAATCTTTGGCATATGGGTCAACTTTTCTATCAAATGATCATGTACATGAAATTGTGAATTCATGTGAATATCTTTCTACTAAGAATGCCAAATCTGAAAGTGTATGATTCGGATATTTATATTGACAAGTGGGAAGGCAGTGTTGATGGTGCATCTATTACAATAGTGAATAAGTTATGAAAATTTGTTATAAGAAATTTGGCTCAAGATTAAATTTTCAATCATTTGAGCCTTTTTTTGAAATATTTCACATGGAGTTGTGCAATGATCTGAAGGATAAATCAAATCATGTTGTTAAATTTGAGTTTGAAAATTTTTCCAATGTATGGGATGTTGATGAAGTTGATATTCTTCATAAAAATCATGACACAAGTGTTATAAGAGATGCTATTGTGGCTAATGAATCTTGTTTGCAAACCACAGGGGTGATAGAGTTGCATTATTAAGGTGATAATGAATGTAAGCACAATGTAGTTCAAATGGAAATAGCACGTGTATGAACATTTTTATTCATTACACAAAATGAGTGCCTATTGGGTATGGAATAGACTTCACCTGATACCTCGGTGAGTACTTCCCAATCTTCTTATCTTATTCAGTCTGATTTCTCAAGCTTCAATTTGAAATATGACTTTGATAAATTAGAGCAAGTATCATTAGAGGTGTTTTATGAGCACTTCAAATTTAATGTAAAAATTGAATTTTATGTTGCTAATGCATCCTATTTAATGGATTATAAAATATTTTATTTATCAGTTCAGTTTGATGAATATGTGATGATGTGTGATATTGAATTTGTCAATATGAAGCATTGTAAAAGTGGGAATGATATGGTTGGAAAATATGTTATTTACATGTCATTTAATGAGATATTTCAATTGATGTCTGATTGCAATGATCAGATATACATCTAGATAAAATTGATAGTGATAAATATAGAGGTATGGTTAAAAATGTCAATGGCAATGCCAATTCTCCATCAGATTATGATAATATAGAGGTATGGGTCAGTCTTGGGCGAACAGAGTGTTTGGAAAGGGTAGATACTGGTTCTTCATTTTTAGGGATCTAGACCACCACCAAATGAAGTTTGGAAAATAATTTGAGTGCAATGCAGTGGAGGCATTACAAACTATTTGATACGGTAAATTTGTTGTAAGCTTAAAACCTGAAACCCACAAGGATAATTTAGGCTAAAAAATGTTTCATATACATGATACAAGTACAGACTCTGTACTAGCAACCATTGTCAAACATGAAAATTCTCTCACCGGACAAATATCATTGGTAATGCCTTCCAAGGAATTTTGTGTCTTCTTCTGTATAACCTTCAAATATCAATTGGAAGATTCAGGAGAATATTTGACATTACTTATGTCTATGAAACATAAATTTTGTAATTTTAGTTTTAAAAGTTGAAAGAGTAACGAAAAATAGTTCTGCATTACTCAAAGCAGTATACTTACAAGAAACCCCACAGCCTGCCTAATATGTTTGAGTTCATCCCAAGTTGAGCCAACATACTACAATCAACAATGTCTGTGAGAGAGTTTGAAAAAATAATCAAAATGAGTTTTCTGAATTGCGAAGGGGCCACTATAAATACAACTTTACATAATGGAAGATTAGTAAACCAACCTCTTTTGTTGCTTCACAACACCAACGTTCTAGTTCTATCAACCCTGCCTTAACATACTCACCATTGCTGAAAGAGCAGCACTCACGGCATAACAGAAGAATGCCAAAAAAAACACATCATGTACTGCAATTCATACTTCTAAAATTTCATAAGGAAAATAGTATTAGATTGAGCTCCCAAAGGCAATAAAAGATTTAAACTTCTTCTATTTTCTGTGTAAAAAAAAATTAAATCCAAGAGAACTAGTTGACAAAGGAAATCTCTAAAAACTACATGGACTGATCCAGAGTACTAAATTAGCACTCCAAAACTATGTGCCATAAACACTGCATCAAGATACAAAGTACTCTGCTGAAAAGAAGGCACAGTGTTCTACCTATTGAAAAGCTGCACATTTATGAAAGCATATATTTGTGTAAAGATGCTACGAACCAGAACAGGAGGTACCTGCAACAGAAGAAAGAGACAAAGAAAAAATGTATTAATATCCATAGATGACCAAAAGTAGGTCAATGGAACTAGAGCTTGCAGCAATTAACAAAAGAAAGTTCTAGGAAGAGAAAACCCTAGAATCCGCCCCCATAAAAAGCACACAAGAAAAATCAAAGCACTATACTGCTAACAAATAGCAAAGAGAAAAGTTAAAGAGACAACTTAAAATAATTATTGTTTGCTTAAAATCCTAGGTTGGGCTTCAATTCCCTATCTTGATTTTCCATTGAAAATTAAATTAAAGTTGCACTCACATAATTGAATCTCAAAGTTTGGAGGACACTGCTTAGGCTTTTAAAAATGCTTTTCTAGCGACTACTTAGTGCTTGTTTTACTGTTACATTTGCTTGCAAAGATCGAGAAGACCCTCTAATCAGGCGTGCTTTGGTTGTTCTTGGTGCCTAGTAAATAAAACAAGCGATGTGCGACAACTAGAGTCCCTGCCTAAGGAAAATGTAGAAGAGTCATGTCGTACAACAATGGCTAATGCACAGTGCTTTGAGGTTGTATGTTATTCTATTCTTTAGGTTATTGTATTGGTTAGGTGGTGTTTTGTTTTAGTATTTAGCTAAAATTGAAGGGTTTTGGATTATGGCCATTTTGAAGAATGTAGAATGTTTTTTGCAGACATCTAAGGGCCCATTGTCATGGATTATCTGTCCACTAACTAGTCTGCAGTTACCAAAAACATTGAAGACCTGGCCTGGAGTGATCACCAAATAATCTCTTGAGATGGGTTTGGTATTTCTATCCACAACTCCTCAAATTGTTACTACAAGACCAAAATCTAAAAGCTACATGCAATATTAAATAGGCAAGACCATTATGAAACATGGTTTCTCTATAAAAATGTTCCCTTACAATAGCATGCACATAAAATCCAATTCTCACCAAGAAAACTAAATCCTTAGAAGAAAATCAAGTTAGAACAACATATTCACAGTTCCATTGTTTTTTCTCATTCTCAAGAGCCGCCATACAAAATAATCAATCTTGAAAAATAGTATATTTGTCATAAATTATTTGACAATTGAAAATAGTATTTATTAGAAGCATTTAAAATTTGCTAGCATAATAATCAATCTTGAAAATAGTATATTTGTCATAAATTAATTATTTGACAAACACATATGGAAAAGGTGTGATTTAAGCCCCTTTTGATGATTTAAATGTCTTTAAAACATTAAAATATCGTTCAAGTTCAAAGCTTTAGCATTGGTCCTATAGTTCATTTTAGATACAAAATGAGAAGAATTGTTTACATTGGGTTACATCCCTGTTTGATATGTAAAAGATATAGAGAAAAAAGATGATTCCTTACTTCCAAATCTATGAATGAATAATGTGGTTGAAGTGAGCATATGCCAATAACTGGAGGTAGAGAATTCCTGCAATAACAATTACATTGTTTCTTAAACTTTTGAAGTTTTCACACCATTCATGTCTCTGTAAGGTAGTACGTTGCTCATTTAGAGGCATATTATTTGGTCTTGTAATCACTCCACAAGGGGTAAGCTCACTCAAAGCATGCTGCTCAGTTGCACTGTGTTTGGATCCTGGTTCCACATTTCCATATTGACTGGCATTCCATCAAAAGATGGAGAACACAACCACACTCCAAGACCTGAAAAATAATGGAAAGGAAAAAAACTTTAAGGATTACGATATATATAGAGGCATTACATCACAAGGTTAGAATGTATATGCAGGCATTATATACATGTGCAAATTCAGATATCATGTTCTATACTCAAATAGAGACTCTTCAAGTCAATACCATGGAAATCTGTAAGCATTCAATTCCAAGTAACTAACCATACACATATACAAAAATACAAAACAGTTAGGAAATCTATAAGCATTCAATTCCAAGTAACTAACCATACACATATACAGGAATACAAAACAGCTAGGAAAATCTTAGAATCAAACTTGTGAATTTGAGTACACGTGAGAAGGATGGATAAGCCTTTCAATTAGAAACTTACATTTTAATGAATTTCAAATTTTTTTTGTACCCAAAATAGGAATAAAGCATTTCAGATAATAATTTCAGTTTTCAAAGCATATGATATTGAGTTAGCAACTCCAAGAAGGGTTACTAGATATCTATTTTCATCATGGAATTATTTGATTGTTTTGGAAGATTCAAATTGTAAGTACCAAACATCAATACAACTTCATTGTTTAATGTGGGTAATTTCTGAACATAATATTTGATACGTTTTCAGTGTATTCAGATTAATGTGTGGTATTAAAATTTCATCTACTTTTGTGTCTGCCTTGTTTTGCTTGATTTCAGCATGAAGGGTAACAAATCTAAACAAATTAAAGAGGATGCAAGAGAGTGGGATAAAGAGATTGGCTTTTCCTTCACCCAAGTTTTCTATTATGATAAGGACACCTTTTTAGAAATTTCCGTTTTCCCTGTTTTTGGGTGGTTTGTTTGTTGTTTTTTTTCCCTAACAAACCCTTTTTGTTTCCATCCCAACCACCATGGCTTGGTTTTGGGTAGTTAGTTTGCTATTTTATTCCTCAAATCTCTTTTTGGATAAGAATGAGGAAACAAAGCTAACGTGTCTCCTTTGATCTCATTCCTCCATGCATGTTGCATGACTTATTCTTCTCATTATTTATATGAATGAGCTGATTCAAATGCCACTTACCTATATACAAAACACTTGGGACCACATTTCTGTAGTGTCAGACAAGATTCACTAAATCAGGATGGTAAACAATACAGGGCATCAGAAAACCTCTTAAGGAATCACCTGTTACCTTGCATGTGATTCCTATCAAGTTACTCAAAAGCCACAAGGTCACTGGTGCACTGAAGCCTTCATTTATCTTTTATCCAGTAAGAACTGGTGTCTCAAATTCAGTAAAATAATAAGCTGAATCCATGAATGTTTGATGGAGACATATGCAGTCAGAACAGGTCGAACTCAACCAATTTTAACAATGGACTTCTTGAACCAACTTTAAATTGCTTTGGTTATGCTCATTATATGCCCTGGGTTGTTGATTTCGCCTTTACCTTGTGTTTGTTATTTAATTACAAGCATTTCAACATAATAGATATTTGGCCTGAAAAACTGAAATTTCATGGTGTTAGTTACTAGGAAAAATGGTTTATAGCTGAGACTACAGCCTGGAGAAACTGCCAAAGTATTACCTTGAAGCTGATTGCACTAATTAAGGAAAGTGAATACTACTTAAATATGCATCCAATGATGGGCAAGATTATCATATCCCTCTGTTCAAGCACCAAATGTTAGTAAAAGTGTTGTCCACAATTTCCTATGTTCATTGAGCTTAACTAACTGTAGGGAACAACAAAAACATATACCTATCATTGGTGTTCGATTCATGAAGCTTAACATATTGTACAACAAAAAGCAAATCCAAACTGCTGCAGCTGCCTCCTTATTTTTTTAATAGTAATCTTATATTACATAAAACGAGTTGCTCTTTCCTATTTCAGATGCAACACCTTACATTTATTACTTTTGTGCTTCTTTTATATTTCCATCTTGTGTCTCTCCAGTTCCACCGTCAGCTTGTTTTTCATCCTTGCCAAAATGGGAGTTGCGTACAATTGTGTGATATGGATGCCCATCTACAAAATCTAAAGTTAAGGTCTAAAAATGTAATCCTTTCCAATGGCCTAGAATTTTGATTCATAAGGTCCAGTTGGGATTGACATGATGTGAACTAGCGTTCAATATGATAAAGTTATAACTTTAAGTTTTTTTTCCTTTCTATTTTTCCATATAGCGAGAAATATTGGACAGAAAAAGGTGCAATATGACGATGAGAACCTTTTGGGTGATTCAGCTAGATAAACTGCAAAGGACTCTGATTAGCCCTTAAAGAAGTATTTCTTTTCCTCCAGAGAAGAAAAAATGTGTGTATTTCAGATTTACCGAGTGAGAATCCCATGAAGTCTTCAAAACAGTAAAATCCTCAGATCTTGTGTGCTTGCAGAGTAATGAAATGGATCAGAACATTATCCCGATGAACCATAAAGTCCCATTCTAAAGAGGGAGGATTGAAACAATGTTTGAAGCTTCTAGTTCACTAACATAACACTGTTCAATACTCACGATTAAGGCAACATCCAGATACTACGTTTTGAGGACTGTAAAGCTATTTGTAGCAGCTTTTGGGCATTGCAGAAGGAACCCTTCAGACGTGGCAGCTAGATTTTCTTGGGGACAAAAAACCTCAAAGAAATAGCTTGATTCTCAGAGTGTTACTAGGTTCATCAAAGGAGTTTATATTTGCATGTTGAGTGTGTCCAATAAACTGTACCAGACTGTTAAATTTCAATTTGATTGTATGTGTTTGAATATAATAAAAGATACTAAAATATTCGTTGCTAGAGTATTTTCTAGGTTATTATTTCTTGTGCTTTTAGTTGGATTTTTCAATATAAAAGAAATAAAAGAAGCTCAATGATATATCTGAGGTCATGTTACAATGGTAATTGTTGATATCCAAGATCTGTAAATAAGTATTGAAGGAAGCCTTACATGAAGAAATTCTCATAAATAGTAATCTGCTCTGCTTTGAATGTCTATATAAGACCTCAAGGAAGGTGTAAAAAATGGAATAAGCATCCAAAAATGCTCAATACAATGTTGCCCCTTGGAAGAGGTGATACTTGACATGGATAAGAGGAAATATTAACACCCATAATTAGATTCGTAGATGCAAATAGATCGGTACACTGAAATGGAAACTCAAGGTGTCCACATAAGAGATTTTAGATGAATGAGCATTCGATACTTCAAGTGGAGTAATATGCTTTTATGGTTACAGTGAGCTTTTCCATGAAAGACATGTGAAGATGAAGAAGCCATAAAAATTGCGGCATAAACTCATAGTCTTCAAAAAAATAGCGATTGCAGCAAGCTTAACTGCTTTCAGAAATGAAATAAAGGGCAAGTAATAATAAGAAGATTAAAGTATTTTATTCAGGAATTTTATGCTTTGATTCCTCCAAACACATTCTCATTATGGAGGTACGTTTTTAGTCTTAGATGGCAACCATACAGTAATGAATAACTTTCTCCAAAAAAACACATGAACTTCTTATGAACTTAATAAAAATAAACCTAATTTTAGGGTGTTCTGTGTGTTTAAATTGATGAAATAACCTATAAACCTAATTTTAGGGTGTTCTTTGTGTTTAAATTGATGAAATAACCTGCAATACTTCAACATGTTCTTCTAGTACCATGCAAAGGAGATAGCTGGGCCTGCCAATCTCAATATGCAGTAAGTTGTACTATCTCTGACTCGGGTTGGAATAAACAATTATTGTATATTTCACAATATTTTTTCAAAAATAACCAATCACATGTAGATTAGATAAATTGCATATGCACTGTGTGCTTGTCATACGCCAGTAAAATCATCATCACATTTCAATTACATCCCTATGAATATATGCTCTATGACAAGATAAATAGTTTCCACTGATACAAAACTATAGAATAGTATATTGTTTTGACTTGATAAATGCCATGTTCTATGATATTAGGAGTGCAAAGGATCATCTGATCTTTTGTAATCTTTGTTTCAAATTTCAGTGATTGTATTATCACTTTCAAGTTTCAACATTATTATAAAGCATAACTTAAGCGTCTTCTTATTTTACAAACAAGGCTACATTAAAATGAGCAGACCTCATTCTTCAATACCTGAACATTATTTATCACCTCGGAGCTTGGCATGAAATTGTACCTAATTCCATGATAAAGAAAAAGAATAGCAAACACCATGCATTGCTAGGTTGAATAGTTGACATAATGGGAGTTGAAATTCAGAATAGCTTTGAAAGAATGGTACAGTCTTGGTTTTCAAAGAATGGTGAATATTATAAGTATCTAACACATATTATAGCTTAATATTAGAGAAAAGCACATAATTTACTACATACACTTGTTAATTTTGGGCGATATAGCAAAATCAGGTAAACTTTTCACTCAATCACATCTAGTGTTTATTAAATTGGCCAGCAAGCAACTTACCTAAAAATTCTACACAAATTGTGTCGTGTTGTCGAAGATGCCATTGATTAAAAAACAGGCAAAGCTTGCAATAAAAGTACGAAACCCTAACACGAGAAATTTATTTAAATGAAATGAGCCAAAACCAATCTTCTTGTAGCTTGCTTCAATCTATTCACAGGAAATGAAATCTGAAAATATCAGTGTTTTAGGGCTTACTTAGACTCTTGAGCTCGAGAGAAGATATTAGGCCTGAGTTGGCAGAGATTTCTGAAAAAATAAGGCAGACATTACAATTTCATCCACTAACGGTAGAGATTTCTGAAAAAATAAGGCAAACATTACAATTTTTATTTCATCCACTCACTCGAATGCAAAGAGAACCAGCCAAATAATTTTCTGTCAGTTACCTATTTGTAGTCATCTAAAAAAAATAACAGTGGCGGAAGTCCAATTATCTGAGGCAATCAGCAATGCCGATGAAGAAAACTGAGCAGATTTTGATCTAACAATATTGGGGTTTTAGAGCTACTAGATTCTCGGGCTCCCTGTTATGCATGTATGCAAAATGTGGTAGAAGGGACAAAGACACGTGAATGCATCTGCAGAATGCCACTTATTCCATTTTCACCAAGCGCCCTCCCAACAAAATCTATTTAAAACTTAGGGAATGACTTATATTTCTCCCCTGCTCATTGGCGATTGGTGGAAATAATTTCTACTTCATTTTTAATCAAAAATATCGGAAACCCCTGGAAAAATGAGAGGGACCAATCAGGAAAAAAGAGAAAACGAGCAAAAATAAAAAATCAAAATCAAAACTTTCCAGACATTAGGAAACCATAGTATATTTGTATGTTTGCATGATTTTCAAGGAGGATTAATAGTGCAGAAACGGAGATGAAAACATTAGTCTCCGCCTTACGGCAGGGACTCATAATGTTGATGCAATTATGATGGGATATAAATCACAATTGTGATTGAAATGGTAATATAAGAAATTAGTGTACTAAATAGTATACCTGTATGCACAATCTAAGTAAGGGAGATATTTCCTTCTTCAGATTATCACGAATCATGCCATAAATATTTTCTACATAAGATGTAAGCTGTTGCTTGAAAAGCAAGGCTGGGTACTTGGCTTCCACTTGACGTAAAACATCCAGCCTGCTTATTATCCCAACATTTCCACTATAAATACCCATGCCAGATTGGGATGATCAGAATCCCTGGGTACAATTTCGTAGATATCAAACATTTAATTCCTAGAATACTGTATCGAATGCAATAGAGTCATAGACTATCTACAAGGATATCAGATAAAAGTTCGTATGGAAATAGTTGTAACTTACTTGAGCCATCCTCCCAAACAAAGAAACATATGATAATCTACCACGTTGAGAAGCTATGCCAACTGCAACATTTTCTTTCAGTGTGCTCTGCAAGAGGAATAGTAAAGTGGATGTATTTGACAACCAATAGGCCAATACATCCACACTATTCTGTTTCTGCAATGCAAAAGTATATTTCAATTGCAAGAGGATATCTTTATCATCTTTCTAGTTAAAGCTTCAATAAAATTTGATACTAGCATTAGATGATGTGACATACAATTGAGCAGTAAGTACATGTAGAACTCTTAAGAGTTGAGGGCCTGCCTCATTTCACAGATTCAAACAAATGAATTGTAACATTTTTACATTTCAAAAATATGTTTCCTATCACCTCAATTGTGCAACCAATCATGTGGATAATTCGGTCAAACACACTAGTTTTGTCAGCTTCAAAAGACCTCAATTGAAGAAGAGATTTGTAGATAATACATGTTGCAATAGGTTTGCCCTGGCTGAAGCCAACATCTTGGGAGACAGATTTGATAAGTGCATCATGATGTTCCTAAATCAAAACAATATAAGTGTACGAAGTGTTAAAAATATTTGTAAAAATCCTACATAGCATTATGTTTGATGGATATGCTCTCTAGAATGTGCTAGCATTGCTGATTAGACATCTGCAGGAGTTAACACATACTTGTTTGTTTGTTATTAATAGATCTCTGTCGTGTTAACTCACTTTCCACGGGTCTCTTCACAACATAAGCAACAAATGGCATATTCTGCATATAGTACTTGTAAATATATCACTTCATGGATCACAAGATGGTAACCTCCATCTGGGAATAGCTACAGTTTGAAGATTAAGAAAAGCATACATAAATCTGATGAACTAAGATTTTACAAGATCACAAGTAGTTCCAACAACTTCTACAGCTATAGGTTCCCCATTTGTGAGGGGGGCATTCTCTGGAATCTTCTGCAAGAAAATAATTTCAAAGAAAATTAGTTGAGTATTATAGATACAAAATATATAAGTTTTTAATTATTATCATTTGTAGGCTTCTTAGAGAAGGGATGAATTACCTCTATGACTGATGCTTTTGTCTGTCCTGGAAGTCCTTCAGGCATTGTCAAAACTATGGTCTACTTCTGGCGAAGAGCTTCATTCTCAGATTCTAAGTTTTCCACCTTTTCTTCAGGCCTGAAACATTAAATAAAAATCAAAATATATAAAAAATGAATATAGAGAAACACGGTTTAAGAATAGGCTACATGTGCAACATGTCAACAACAAAGATACAAATGAACCAAAGCAGAATATGCCAAAAAGTCAAGAATCAAGAAATCAACCTAACTAAACCAACATGTTAAGATGAAAGGAATTGAAACAACATACACTTTAATTTCTTCTGAAAAGTCTTGAGCCATAGAGATGTTCAAGGCCTGCTGACGAAGAACTTGATTCTCTGATTCCATGTTTGACAAATTTTCTTTGAGGCTGAGATAAAGAAACAACATTTATGCCAGTTGACACAATTGTAAGAAGAATAACATGAAATATTTAGGAGTTACTCTATTCAGAAAGAACATGGTCTACACAAATACAAATTTAGTGAAGTTGCACTGTGTTACATTCATCTGCAAGCATCAAAATCAAAATTGTACATATGTGATCAAACCAAGTGCAAGGTAGAAGGTTTTAATAAACCTTTGTAAAGAGTCCTGAAGTTGATCTATCTTTGACTTCTGATCTTCTATTAATTTAAATCGCTCCTCACTTTCTCGTTGGACTTGTGAATATTTTCTTTCAGTTTCATCTGCCTTCTTCTCTAGTGATTCTACTAGAGCCTGTAAAATCTTCATTGTAAGTCGTATTCTTGATCATGTTAAGGGGGATCAGATTTCATACATACTTCACCAAACATCATAATATAGATATTTATTCCATAAAAAATGAAACGAATATTTCAATTTTCTAGAGACACGTGTTCCCACCTTTAGTTCTTCATTTTCATTTGTAAGCTTTTCAACTTTAGACGTGTCCACAACTACCTCTTTAATTATTGGCAGTGCCTCTTGTATGACTATTTTGGCTGTTTCACGTTCCTTCACCAACATAGCATTGGCTTCTTCTACTGGAGCTTGCATCTTCTCTATTTTCGATTGTAGTTTTGCAATCTCTTGTGATTTAGATTCTTCCAAGTCAGTCTGTATAAGAACAATTTAGATACAGTTATGCTTTACTAGAGATTATTGCAACATGAGGCATAGCATGACCTAAGGTTGCAAAATGTTAAGCATGTGCCCTGTAATTCTGAGCTAATAACAAGAATTGCATTATGTATATAATCTCTTGCAAGAATGTTTTGTGGCAGATTATGTTATATGTGTTCAACTTATTTTGGAAGAGTATTGATTAAACTACAATTTAGAATAGCACCCAGAAACAACATATGATGGACTTTATAGACTAAATTCAAGACAAATGTAGCCATCTTCATTTTACACATAAGCTACTTTATATTATTTTATTTAAATTTCTATACAAAATTACTTGAGCTGAAAGCACTACATACATGCTACATCATTACGCTGACACAGTTTTTGCCTTTACTCAACCAATTTTGTTCTTGTGGTGTTTTCAAAGAAAAAATAGAATAGCTTCTAACCAAAAATCAATAAACATTACCCTCATGTGTTTCCCCAAGTCCAAGCGCCATGTAAGCTCCTCAACACGCTTCTCCAATTTGTCCTTTGCTTCTTTCAATGCCCCTGTTTCCCTTGCAGCCTGCATTTAGAAAATTTCAATGCTTAAGGAAATCAGATGTTGCTGAGACATATTTTAGATGTGTACGGGAGAAAAAACATCCAAGGCAGGATAAATTCTGAATGACCAAGAGAAAAGTTAAAATATCAGAAGACCAAAAGAAAGCAACAATGAACGAGAACACTCTTATTAAATAATAATTATTAATGAAAAAAATAAAAAGGAGATAAAAAGAACAATGTATTGAAGCAAACTACTCCCAATAACCGTGTGATGTCTAAATTTTAGATAAGAAATATTGTCCCGACTAAGTCCATAAGAGAACAGATAGCAAGATATGATTAGAAGCTCACCATCTTGAGCTTTTTAAGCTCTTTTCTTGCAATCCTTGACCTCCAGGCACATTGCAAATCAATTGCTGCTCTCTTCATCTTGTTGTAAGACTCAAGGGTTCTATGTGCATGCCATTTAGCCTGCAAAAAATTACCATTAATCCATTTCTCTAAAGCTGAGGCTAGACGAATCAGAAAAGTGGACTATTTATTTAGTGGTTAGCAACCCTATTGTTCCTTCAAACTTTTAGTTAAAACCTAGCCATGCAAAACCAATAAAATTTAAAAAGATTGTTCAGAAAATTCAAGCTATGAAGGATGATAAAGACTCTGGTTCTTTACTTTTGTAACCATTCATGACATTAAATGCATCATCTACAACTATCATCTAATGGTTAGTATGTACATCTAAATGGATCACGATAGAACTGAATCTCTACTAATGCCAAAACCAAAAGTCTTTGAATCCATCCCTGTTATGAAAGGATGTAACTTATTATTCAGGGTTGAGAAGGGGCAGATAATTATGTGATGTTTCCTATCGATGAGTTATTTCTTTATCTAAGAAAGGGTAATCCAATTGTTAAAAAGGCAATGTCGATCATGAATCTAGAAACTGGCGAATATAATTTCAAATTCATTGCTCATATGGCCTGTAATCTACTTATCTTTAAACATAACTATTTTCGAATGAAATATGACACATTGAAAATGACTCAGTCGCGTACAGATTTCCCAAATTTGAAATTACTGCAACCATGGCAAGTGACTTACCTAGAGTATTTTGCACAATTTTTGTTGTGTTGTGAACGATGCTGCTCAAAAAAAGAAAATAGACATACTTTGGAGGAAAAAAATATTATGAACCCTTCAACATTTTGCACAAATTGTGTTGGGTTCTCAACGGTATAGTAGAAAGCACTTAAATAGCTTTTCCCAGCTCTGGTTTAGGCCATCTAATCTCCTCCCAGCTCTAATTGACCTCCCCTTTCATATTATATTTGCCCTTTTTTCCTAAATATGACCAAAAAAATGTTCATTTATGAGGTCATGGGTTTTCCTTCAGCCAGCATGCCAGATTTGACCTTCAACCTTGGACAACCACAAGGAGGGATGCCATGCCCTTCTAAATATGTGACTATCCCTCCCTAACAGTCATCATGATTTTCCAACAAATCTGTAGCCGTGAATAGATAGGGGTAGGAAGAAAAGAAGATGATGGTCAAAATGCATGTCGAATTAATGAGGGAGGGAAAAGGAAAATGGATGTTGGAGGGAAAATGAATGAAGAGAGGGAAATGAATTTTTTTTTTTCAAATTAAGTATTTTTTTATTGTTTTATTTTAAGACAATTAGAAAATTATAAATATATTGTCTTGAATTAATCTCTTAAATCTCTCATTTATGTAGTAGTGAATTATTTAATTTTTAGATTTGTATAATAGATATAGATTTTAAGAATATAATGGAAAAGAGTAAGTATTCTATAAAATATGTAATATTATAAATGAGATATAATATAATTGTAAAATAGAACAAAATAAAGTAGTAATTTATGTAATATTGAATTTATAATATAAAAAAAATTGTTGGAGAATTAAGACTGCACTGAGAGGCAATGTCTTCCACGCAATAGGTATTTTTGGTGCACCAAGCAACCTAGGTGGCCAAATGGCCCGCTTAGGTAGGGGTCCCATGAGGAGGGCTTAAGCTCTATAGATTGTGATCAAATTTGAAAGAAAAAAGAATAGATGAGTAATAGTCATTTATTTATTCATTTTTATTTGTCTGACCAATTATTTAGTTGTGATTTTACAAGATGACCAGATTAGTCATTTATTTAGTCATTTATACCTGTGAATTGCAAAAAATTAGTAGACTTTAGTCATTTTTAGTCACGTGACTAAAAGTTTTAGTCACGTGACTAAAAGTTTTAGTCACGTAGTCATTTATTTACCAAATTCTACTAGTGGTTGTTGCGCGACAGCCAGCTCATTGTCAGTAAAAGCAACACAATTTGCATTTGCAGCAGAGGGAGCAACATTGATGGGACTTGGGTTATATGGCTCAATGTGATCCTTGGCCAACCGCTCAGATTTAATGGTGACCTTGGTCCCATATCTTGTTCTAAATAGCATATATGACCAATCAGCTGACACATAACCACCTATCTTGGCTGTAAAGTCTCTTGACAGGTATAAGGAAAAGAAAGATGGAAGGTCTATGACACATATGTCTTGGGGAACTGAAAAGTTAGGACAAGCATGGAGGGTGAGATTCAAATCCTTGATAATACCCAAGGTATTAACTGAACTACCATCCAATTGGATCACTCTCTTCTCTAAAGGGTGATATTTTAGTCCAAGTTTGTCAACAATCTGCTTTGGCATCATAGAGCTACTAGCTCCACTATCTACCATACAGTTATGGACTAATTTATCACCAATAATCACAGACACGTAGAAAGGGGGTGGTTTAACTTGTTTTTTAGTCTCTTTATTGGACTGTTTATCATCTACCTGAGCATTATTTGTCAAAACAACCCTATCTTGACCTAATGGGGATTCAGACTCACCTGATAACTTAGGATTTGACAAGGCTGAACATAGAATATCCTTTTGACCAAGGATGACCAATGAATCCCACATAGACATCGTCACATTTGTCATTTTCATGCTATCAAGAATGTTAAAAGGTACAACTGGGTTTACTTTATTGTGTACCTTTACACCGGTGTGATCAGCTTGTAAGTGTGGCTGCTCTTTAATTGGAAGTTGTTGATTTCCTTGCCAACCACTAGTCACTCAAGAGGTAGATGGTTCCACAGCTATAGTCCTTCCTCTATCAGCTACTTGGTCAAGCTCCAATGCTCTCTTCTTTGCCCTGGTGTTAGCTGCAACTGGAGAGCTATCTTCATTCAACCCACAAAACTCTTGACCTTGCCAGTTAAGCAGGGTTGTATCATTGCTGAATTGGTCGTAATGTTGTGGAGATGACTCATTAGGTGTATGCGGTCGTGAACTTGATGCATTTTGTACCATCAGTGCTTGATTGATGAGTCCATTTGAACAAGTGGCCTGATTATGAGGCTGGTTACAAGGGTAGCACCACTCATAATCAGTTGCTAAGTTGTTTTGAGTGGGAATCAGGCCCCTGGCTACACTAACAGGTGCTGGAGCATAGGTTTGAAAAGGCCTTGTGTTCACATTCTGTCTTGGGCCCTGATAATTGCCTTGATACTGTTGTCTATTCCCTTGGAATTGTTGTTGCTGACCTTGAAAAGGCTGACTTGAGGCCTAATTTTGCTAGTGATAAGGCCTGGAATAGGTCTATTGCTTTTCCAAGTTCACCAACTTGTTACCAAAAGTCTGTAAAAGACTTTTTATCTCTTGTAACTCATTTGATGAGCTTGAAGCAACACTTTCTTGCTTATTAATGGTTGGGACAACAACTGGTAGCATTGGTATAGCTGGTAGCGTTGGTACAGTTGGTAGAGGTGTGAAAGGAGGTATCTGCAAAAGAATGTTTGCATGAATCTATGGGAATATTGGCATTGGTGGCCTGGGAGCAAGCTTGCCAGCTTGTATTAAGCTTTTTTCAACTCTGATAGCTATTTCAAATGCATCTAGCAAGGACACTCCTCCCATTGACTGTATCATGACAACTATGTCGTTGTTCAAAGCCCTCAAAAAATACAAAAAGGCGTATTCTAGAGGTGGCCTCACCGTTGCAGGTATTCTATCCCAGGTTCTCTAAAATATGAAGTTGAAGTCATTCATCTGCTCTTGTGGAGCCCTCTTAATTGTAGTCAATTGCTCCAATAGAGAAAAGTTGTCAAACATGTCTTGGAATTGCTTATGCAGTTTTTCTCCAAAATCATCCCATGTTGCGATTGAACTGACTCGCAGGCTCCTGTACCACTGCACAACCCTTCCTTTCAATGAAGCAGCTAGCAATCTCACTGCAACGTCCTCTTGTGTTATGTGGTGGACTCTGCATAACGAAGCCACATCTCTCATATGTTCAATTGGAGTAGTTTGGTCTTCTCCCGTGAAAATTGGTAGACTCCTCAAAGGTGCCATTGGAATATCATTATGTTGCACCAAGTTCAAAGGACTCCCTCTGTTGAAAGCAACAAAGGGTTGATTCCTTGGAGCAGCCATTGAAGGTATCTGAGGTGGATTTGTTGGTGCAACAAAATGAGACCTTACATGTGGAGGAGTGGATTGAGTTCTTCTGGAATAGATGATTGTTGTTCTCTGCCTTTCCTCAACTCTGCCTTGTCTTCTTGGTGGTGACAGCTGCAAGTATTCAAAAGGGCCTGAGCTGCTTCTTGTTTAAACTATTTTCATATACTATAGAAGGCATGGATTTCTGGAGTTCTTCCTCTTTGTGGAGTTGCCAGGTATGCAAAAATGCTTGTATAAAGTCTTATAATTCACTAGCTGCATACCAAACCAATAGTTAAAATAAATTCCAGTCCCACCGGGCGTGCAAAAAACTGTTGTCACCTAGAAATGCACCCTATGCATAGTTTGTAAGACTAAGCTTTCTAGTGAAACATTGGATCACTCCAAGGCTATGGGTCACCTGAGATTGGAGTGAACCTCTGGAGAAGGCCGACTTCCTTTGGGTATCACCTAAACTATTGTTTCTTTGAGAGGAAAGAGGGAAGAGATGTATAAATTAAAGAACTACACTAGGATGATACACCGAACTGATAAGAAATCATGAAATGAACACAAGAAGAACATACACTTGAAAGCCTAATTGCTATGCTCAGAGCAACTTCTTTCAGACTTAATGCTTTAGTCCTAACAGGTTTGGCCCACATACACATCTTAGGAAGGAAAGATTAATTTCACAGCTCCAAGATATGAATACAGAATTATAAAACACAGTTAAAGACCTGCATTGTTCAAAAGAAAGATACAAAAATGAGAATCAATACAAACATGGACGCAAACTTCCAAGGTAAACTATGTGTTGTATTTAGGATTCCAGTTGAGTTATAGAAAAATATACATTGATTGAGAAAGGATTGATTAAAAAAAATCAATAACTCTTTAGAGTGTGTAATCAGAACTCCCTACAAAAAGGAAAAAAAAATGCCTTATATACAAACTGATATTGGCCCATTAGGGCTTACAAAAATATTAGAGCTCAAAAAAAAAAAAAGATTTACCCTCAGATCTTTTGGATGAAGTTAATGTTGAAGCCTGTGTGTCCCTGCTGTCTGTGTCGGTGAAGAGTTACCCTCATAGAAGCCTTCTTCAGATATTCTTCAGCTACCGCATTCATTTGATCCATCATGTCTGGCTGAGCTACTTCGGTTGCACCTTGAATGCTCTGAGCCTACAACAGATACACGTCACCCTTCATCCTATTGATGTTCTTTAGACTGCCATGGTTTATCTTCAGATTTCTCTAATTGGCTGAGTGAAATCCACACAGCTTCTTCGGGCGGTCAAAACTTCCCCTGTTGAACCGCATATTGGTGAGACACTAATCGTGTCTCCCCGATGTGGTTAAATCTTTTTGCAAGCATCGGCAAAACATGGAGCCATCGTTGAGATCTCCCAGCAAGCCCAAAAGATCATACCAATGCTACTAGAGCCATCGGCAAGATACCGTTTATCGCCAAGAGATCAGTGGGTTGATGAGTCATGTGGAGATCCCTTTCTGTCGCTGAGACCACCCGTGGTCAGTAAAACATCCTGTCGAAATCCCCACAGTCACACCAGGTTGTCTTTTGTTGAATCACATCTCGGTGAGACACTGAAAGTGTCTCACTAATGCGATTAGATGCCTCTGCAGTTATCGCCATGTATCATAGAATAGTCGATGATAGCTTATGGCGAGCTCATTTTATTTACCCCGAGCTTTCTCTTCTCCTCTGGGCTCGAGCTCCTTCAGCTTTTTGGTGAGACCTTACTGGGTTGGCAAGATCTCATCCCAGTGGTTTTGTCTCATGGCGAGCTCCCTTACAGTCGACAAGACATCCGTGTGTCGGTGAAACATTTTACCAAAGGAAAAAAGTCACCCCGAATGCTCTTCATCTTTGGTAGGAGTTGATTGAGGTCACCCCGAACACGGGCCACTCTACCGAGCTCCGCATTCCTTTCGCTGAGACTTTATCAAGTCGATAGGACCTCATGGCGATGCCCCATAGTCATACTGAAATCTACTTTTGTCGCTGAGACACCTTCCATTCACTGAGACCTCTTATAGACTTCCTTTTCCTTTGGCGAACTCTTTTTTCGTTCTGAAGGCTTCATTGTTCGGCAAGACTCCTACTGATAACACCTTGTATGCCACCAAGACTTCCCGTTGTCGGCAGGACCTTTGGGCGACATCTTCAATTGGTGGCGAGCCCTTTCATGTTTTGGTGGGGCCTCCTTGCGATCAACAAGACCATCTCTATTCGCTGAGACTCTATATCGAGCTCTATGACTCTTGTCGAGCTCCATTTTGTTTCGGGGGGATCTCGTGTAATCGCTGAGACATAATGCATCTCCCACCGATGAATCTACCTATCCCAAGTGTGTCGCTGTAGCTTCAATCTGTCAGGGAGACCTCACATAGATTGCATTTGCTACACCGAAGGTCTCAATGCATTCTAAGTCGCTCAGACAAAGCAATTGTTACACCAACAAGGGTCCTTCGTTATTTTCCATTAGTGAGACCGAAGGGCACTCACCGATACCTTACGGCGATCGCCCCAACCTACACCGATGAGCACATCTTTCCACTGTCGATCGATGAGACAAAAGTGAACTCATGCTGAAAGAAAACCATATACATAGTCGGGGAGACATGTTGAGATTGGTATGACGCAACCCCGACAGCTAAGACATATGCTGATAGAAGCTTCCACGGTCGCCAAAACTATAGAACCGTCCTACCGAATGAAGAATGCAGAAGACCTATGATCGCCATGACACTCCTAGGGTCTTGGCAACTCTGTCCTTAGAATATTTTCATGCCAAACCAGAACAAGGCAGGCTTCTTCACTGAGTTCCCCGTAACCTAGCATCAGATTCATGACCTTATCCCTAGGCCAAATACTTCATTTGGCCTTCTCGAACCTGTTAACATGGTTTGCTTTGCCTGATTGAGCCTAAGGGTGAAAATTTAGGCAACATTACCACCTCAATGATTGGTGGTTCTACTTTAGTTTCCTTCTCTGGCACTTGCCTTGGGGTATCCTCTATGGGGGAACTTGTGTAATAGGAATTATACCTAATTTTGATATTACCCCTACTTCTACAGCCTTATATTTTATTGAGATTGTCCTGAAGGCTTATGTTACCTTCTCCGTCATCTCTTTAGTGCTAGAGACTTCTTGGGTTTCTACCTTTTCTTTCCTCTTTTGCCTCTTGTACCCTACTCGAATTGATGAGGAAGATCCCTTTTTAGTCAATTGTTTCTTCCTTTTAGGTTGAGTTTCTTTACCCCCAAACATTTTGATCTTGAAATTAACCCATGAATTGCTTTAGTTGATGATTTTCTCAAAAACAATCAATAGAGAGGTTTTCTTTCTCTAACCAATCTATTAGATCCAATGTTTTATTATCAACCTTATTTATACCATACATTGGGTCTAAGGTTTTCCAATCACCAGATAACCCTTCTAAAATATCATCCCTTATCCCAAATTCTTTCATTTGAAAGATTTTTAACCTATCATAGCTCTTTATGAACTCAAATTCATCTTGGAGGTCAACCTAAAAATCTTCAATGTTCGGCTTGTGAAATGCGAACATAGAAGGATTGTGAGCTTTCATTTTTCCTTTTGGATCAAAATTTTCCCTAGGCATATAGGGATTTAAATTTAGTTCTTGTTGTTCCTCCAAGGTATTCTTAGCAACTACAATAGAAGGACATCCATAAAGGCCCTATTGAAAAGGGTATTTTTGTAAGGAAACTTGCAACCATCTAATGACAATTTCCACATAACTCAAAAGAGATATTTATGCAAATAAGTACTCAAAATTCACATGCAAGAGAATAGACAACATACCCATCAAAGATGACACAAGATATACCCTGGGAAAACCCTTCAGAGGGAAAAACCCAACCTCCAAAAGCATCCATACTTCATCATATTAATGATCCATAAAGCAAATACAAGAGTTACAATGAACACCTTTAAAGCATCAAGCCCTCCAATGCATTCCCAGGTGTCCAAGCACGAATCCACACATCCCATACCATGCTTCACAATTGCACTCCTCAGAAAGACTCAATAATGACAGCCAAACCACTCAGCCCCCAACCTAAACTACTACACATGTGTTTGCTTTTATAGACACAAGATCACACAAAATACAACTAGTGGTAAGGTAAAACCATGTACCACAAAACCATGTGAATATAAAACCACTAACCCCTTATTTAATATTGGGTACTAACACATCACTTTATTTAATATTTCCCCAATATTAAATTATTATCGCATGTCTCCCACACATTAAATAATAATACAATGTTACAATACAACATCAAGTGGTCCCCAAATAATTACCTAGTGTGATTAACCACACCACCAAGGTGCATCACAACTAAATAATTATTTAATTACAACATTATAATAAATCATTTTAAGCAATGGTTAACAACACCATATCCAAAAATTCTCCCACTTGTTGTACATACATTGCATAAGGGGTCAATACATGAAATACATCATCATAGCCATACATGAAATCACATGAATCTCCAACATGCTCTCATGCTCCATTAAGATACTTGCAATAAGAAAAAAGTGACCACCATCTCAAGAAAGAACTCCTCTCATCCTCCAACATGCTACCTATGGAAGAAAAGGAACATGCCAAGGTGAAGATGCACCAATCCACGAGCACAAGCATCAAATCCAAGTGATAACATAGGCTCTAACCAAGCTGCTATCAATTGAAAAACCCACATGATCAGAAATATCATCCACAACACATGTTAATACATCCAACCATCCATATGTCCAAGGTATCAATACATCAACAAACTCATTTCAAGAACATATGCAACTTGTAAATTGCAATCTAGCTCCCTATATCAAACATATCAATGAAGAACATATATATATCCAAGAACTCCCACTACATAGGTAATGTCAAAGCATATCAATTCTACCGATCAACACTGTACATCAAGGTGTGATAAGTAAATCAAAGCATGAAGTACGAAGGACAATAACAATGATCCACACATACAACCCAAAGAGTTGCATAATCTCTCACAACATGTTGCCACCATCCTCCCTAAATCATATGAACATGAACATCCATGGAAAGAACCATGAAGAGAGAAACCTGTAAACCATAATGTCCTCCTATCAACACCTCAAAAGTGTATTTTTGTGTCAAGTATGATCTCCTATCAACCCCAAATGAAAAGCCTCAACAACACCCATAACACCCAATCTCATAGACCAAGTACAACATATGAATCAATGTAACAATGCCAACATGGATGTAAGCCTCTCTATCAAGAAGATCAAACTCAAGGTAACCATCCCCAATACTAGAATTCATCCCATAAACAATATCCCAACAATCCTCATCAAAGAATGATACTATAAACTCAAAAGCACAAGGAGATAACCATGCCATAACATCCCTCAAAATGAATCCTCCCAAACTAACTATCCATAGCTCAAGATCCATATCTATGGAAGATAATGCATATAAACTCATGCTAACCAATCCTCAAATGAGTATACATAATCAATCACCATGAATCAACTCAATCCCATGATAAATCAAAGCACGAAACATAACACATCTGAAAGATATAATGGGAAAATACCTCTCAAATCATAAATTTTCGAGTAGACCAAGAGTGGGGAATGAGAATGCTCCTCCAGGATAACCAAGCCATCATGACTCACTCCAAGAACAATCTCATCTATCGTTCCAACATGAAATCACGTCCATATCCAAGTGAAAGCTCTTAAGTCTTCTTGTTGAAACCTCCAAAGAGTAAATGTCTCGAGAAAATGTCTCTAAATACAAGAGAACTCCAACCATCACCTACATGTCTAAGTATCCACGAGTACCTGTAACCAATCAATCCATGCAAAACTCCAAATGTAACATAGCACCATCATGAAGTAACCAAGCAAATGATCAATGTACCTAATACCAAGAGAACCACCATGATCAATGTCAAAGCTCCAATCATAAATTAGGAACATAAACATGACAACATGATCTAACCATCTCCACCTAGGAGATCACATGCACCAAAACATATATACATCTTGGTCTCAAGAGAACAAGTACCATGCCAAAACTCTAAACCAATATCAAGAATAAACCATGACATAATAGCAAACACTCTAAACCAAGAATACGTATCCCCAATAACATGAAGATAATCGTACCAATGATGCATCCACATCACTGCCAACAACTCCCATTGAACTGTGGTACGAGCTACACATGGCATCATGGTATCCATCCTCTCCATGAAGATCATCTAGGTCTACACACACACAACTGCAATATTAGTAACATACCAGTGAAACCAAGATCTCCAAGCTAAGAAGATACATACAACTACCAATCCATCACTATCAAAATCTCCCATTAAAAGTGTATAACCAATTAATGTAACAAGATATCATGACATCGTGATAACAATATCCTAATGAAGATCAACCAAATCCTCACACAATCAAAGAACTCAAGTGCAACATGAGCTCCCCAATAAAGAAGGTAAAGTAAACCATGATCCTCATACCAAGAAGATTCACTGCCATAACTTGAATCATGAACTAGTCCAACACCACCAACAATGCACCTGCATAAACCATCATGACATGCCAAAGTCTCTAAAGCACAAGAAACATCCATGACACCATGATCACCACCAAATATACCAACAACTCAACCCAATTGTGTTCCACATATCTGCATAGCATAGTCAACTACATCAGTCTCATATCATGGTTGTACCTGGTAATACCATATCACCTCCTCAATATGACAACAAAACTAGTAAACCATGTGACTAAATCAAGCCACCAAACTAAAATGTATCAACACTAAAATCTCTATGGGAATAGACAACCCATGTCCAAGTCATAGGTGCAACAAGTATAGACTACCTACAATGCTACACAACTTGTAGACACAATAATGAAGCATACAAATCCAACCAAATACTAATACCCATGTCAAAAATAGAATAATATGAGATGTACAACTAAGCATACAATGAATCCAACATCAAATCTCTTAGATCTAACAATCTATAAGCTCACAGTATCACGATAGTCAAAATAACCCATAAATAGCTCAGGATAGAATATTAGAAAATAAATCATTTCTAAACAAATCCAAACCTAATCCACTCTGTAGTGCTCTGAACAAGCTTTTCGTCAACTATTTGAAGTCCAAAATCCAACTCCATATGCACCTGATATGACCTCTCAAAACTCAAAACAAACACCTAAATTCCAGCTATCAACACACTATCAAAACTATAAAATATCATAAAATCACTGGCACCACAACATAGAGCACTGATTCAGCTTTCCAACAAGTCCAAGAAGAGCAAAAATGGACAATCTGAGTGAAATTTATGCCCCCCAAAAGTAAAAACATAATTTGAGTATAAGGCAAAAACTTTTAACCACCCTTGGCAACTGGGCGGTGGCCCCACCCGGGCGGCGTCACTCCCCCTGGTGACAAACCCGAAGTACATATTAAATCAGATTAAATTTTCAAATATTAAATTTTTGGGCTCCATTTTAAAATTTATATAGGCAGATTTAATTATTTAAAAGGCAGATATTAAAAAGTTTATATATTAAAAATTTAAAAGGTTTTAAAGACCCCACTTGGGGTGGTAGTAGTTGGGCCCCGCTAATGGTCAACCTACCGGCAGGGATTGTCGGCAGACTGACAGCTGATAGGGTACAGTGGGGGGGCTGACCTCCCCCCAAAATTTATATATATATATATATATTAAATTTTTTCATATAAACTTTCAAAAGCCAATAGATAATGATTTTTAATTTTTGATTTTTTTAACATTTCGACTTTTATTTTGCAAGGACAAAATTTTTGACAGGAATTTTTTCTTCGAATTTTTAATTTTCTGTATAAAATAATGATGACTGTACAACAATAAAAGGGGGTTTGATTAAAAACAATTGCATTTTTTTCCAACTTCACCAAAATATATCAAATTTTATATCAAAATTCATCTCTCGACCAACCTGAATCCAACCATGAGGTTCGTTTTGTCCCAAGAGGTCATTTATAAAATTTCTCCCATAAAACCCCCATTTGAATGCACAACCAAGAAACACTTTTTAGCCAAAAAATTTCACACCCCAAATCTACAAACAACCCATCATAACAACAAACCCAAAACCCTTAAATTTGCAATAAAAAACCTAAAAACACTCATATATTGCCATGTCTTTCATTCTCTTATGCATTTCATATATTCAAACTTCAAGAAATATTTTATCAACCTGGGGTTATAACAAAAAATATTCAATCATGAAAGATTTGATACCACTTGTAAGGAAACTTGCAGCCATCTAATGACAATTTCCACATAACCCAAAAGAGATATTCATGCAAATAAGTACTCAAAATCCACATGCAAGAGAATAAACATACCCATCAAAGATGTCATAATATATACCTTGGGAAAACCCTCGAGAGGGAAAAATCCAGCCACCAAAAGCATCCATACTCCATCATATTAATCAGCCATAAAGCAAATACAAGAGTTACAATCAACAACTCTGAAGCATCAAGCCCTCTAATGCATTCCCATGTGTCCAAGCATGACTCCACACATCCCATGCCATGCTTCACAAATGCACTCCTCAAAAAGACTCAATAATGGCAATCAAACTACTCAGTCCCCAACCTAAACCACTACACGTGTGTTTGCTTTTATAGACACAAGCTCACACAAAATACAACTAGTGGTAAGGTAAAACCATGTACCAAAAAACCATGTGAATAAAAAACCACTAACCCCTTATTTAATATTGGGTACTAATACATTACTTTATTTAATATTTCTCCACTATTAAATTATTATCACATGTCTCCCACACATTAAATAATAATACGATGCTACAATACAACATCAAGTGGTCCCCAAATAATTACCTAGTGTGATTAACCACACACCAAGGTGCATCACAACTAAATAATTATTTAATTACAACATTCCAATAAATCATTTTATGCAATGGTGTACAACACCATATCCCAACAATTTCAACCCTGCTTTGTGCTTACCAAAAAATTTTGAGGTGTACTTCCATAACCTGCCTAGCAAAATCAATCAAGACCAGTTTGTCATTGCAATAAAAGGGTAGCAGGTAGGGTGCTTTATCAAAACCATATGTGTTGACTTGAGGAATTGGATGAATTATTTTCCTCCTCTTTGATCAAGGCCATAGTTTCCCTAGACACTTTGAACGCTACATCCCTAGTGAGTTTCTTGATAACCGAGTATAAGAAAGCATTGAATTAAAACTCTTGAAGTGCTTCTCTACTTCTTTTAGTTCCAATTATAGACATATTTCCCTTATTTTTCTTTATCCAAGAGCTTCTCCTTCTCTAATTCCATTAGTTGTTAATCTTTGGAAATTCCCTAGTTTAGCTACTAGATATACCACATAAGAAGACATGAAGAATTATTATGTATCCCTTACTTTGGTCAACTGAGAATGAACAACATCTAATGTAATATATACCCAATTCAAGAAGACTTCCCCTTTCAATATGACATGAATAAAATGAAATATCCAGGCATCATATGTTCTTAATTTTTTTTGCCAAAATCTCTACACAATAAAGTGATTATGTCTCCCACCTTTGAATAGAAATCTAACCTTGTGATCTTTTGTGAAATCTTAGCAACAAATTTCATCTCATTTTTGAGTCATATTTTATTAACATATTTGAGATTCCCATTTACATCACTCTTATATAGGTGCCCAATTACTTTTATTTTAGTTGCCCGATGTAGGGAGGGAAGTCAAATGTTACTTGATCATAGGTGTAGACAAGTATATTATCTCGATGCCATAAGGGTCATAACACTTCCTATCTAAAGGGTTGTAATGTTGAGCTGCAACTAATATAAGTTCTAGGAATTACACTACCACTAAGAAGAGGCCACATGTGTTAACCCTAAATTAACAATGTTTTGAGCCATAGGGGAGGCATCTTGGGTAAATGTTTCTTCTTTGAAAACCTTCATGTTGATGTGTCCTAGAGTTTTGTATCTATGATCTTCATCACTTCGCAACTAAATCTTGACACACTTGGGACTCCTTGAAACTTTTATTTCATGGTGATAAGGAGTTTATCAACTTAAAATATCTTCTCTTTTCTTTGTCACCTCTCCTCTTGGGACACTTCCTCTCCAACAAAATCTTCACTAATATAAAACATAATTTGGTAACTAAATTTTGGGTAATTTTTATCATTTCACTAGCATTCTTTTGTTTGAGGAGGATTTGAGACAAGACTGGGTCAAGATTCTAGCCATAAACAAATTGATACTAATGGTCTTATTAGGATCCACAACCCCATAAGAACTTGAGAATTTTCTTACCTTCTAGTGATTACTTGTGAGAGTTGGGCCCAAAAATAGACCAAGGATCTTAATGCGTCCAATCAAGGTTTGAAACCACAACTAGACATCAACTATTATGAGGTGGGAAGTGAAACTACAGGTGAATACAAGTCCTTTAGACCTTTTCAATGGATGTCTAGTCGAGGGTAAAAATATTGTGGGGACCTTTTGGTGCATTACATGTTGTTATCTTAGGGATGGAGATAAAAATCGTACATGAGACCTTACTTAGAATGCTTGATCGGGGTTTGAAACTTTGAGTAAAAATTGGCAATTTTGTGGTGGAGTACCATTTAGGAAAGGACCAATCGAGACTAAAATTCTTGCTCAGACCTTTGCAAGTGGATGTTGGATCTTAAAATGGATGGACTTTGGATATTTTCAAATATGTCATGTTGAGAATTAAGAACCCAAAGGGATGTGTAGCCAACAAAGCAATCGGGGTTGGAAACTCTGACAAAATCTCTTAAAACCAAGGAATCTTTCTAGTAGGATTCAGAACAAAAAATATATTTGGGACACTTGATTTTGAATTCCATAGGGCTGAATGGGATCTCAGATCTCGAATGATAATTTCAATACACCCTAATCCTAAATCAATTTTAAATTCCAAAATCTCATTGACATGGAGTGACGAGGGAAAAGGATGAATGGAAAGCCAAAATTTGAGAACTTGTGGACACCACAAAACTCTACTACCTAGGGAACAAACTAAAAGCCTAAGTCATGGACCAAAATAAGAACTAGACCATGGGCCAAAACAAAAAAAGGACCAAGAAAATCCCAAAAAACCAAACAACAATGTTCGAAAAACAACAAAGTGAGAACAAAAAAATGACAAAGAGACACACAAAGAAAACAACAAAAGAAACAACACCACTAACCTTACATACAATGAAGGAAGGTTTCCAACCGCGATGCAAGCACAAAGAAAATGACCTTTTCCACTATTAGAGACAAAACCTAACCAGTTTAAGGTGTTGTAAAATAAATTCCTCAAGATCATAAAGTGTTAGATTAGCACAATAACTTGATTAATGGCTTAGGTATATATACAAGCATTATTACATGTAGGTGTAAAATTTTCATTAATGTAGTAGGTGGAGTGAGATCATGGGGTGGAAACATATTTTAGAACCAAAACAAGAAAGGTCCAAAATTAGTTGGGAACTCCAAACTCCAATTGGATCCAAGAAAGGAGAAGAGAAAATGAGGGTGGAGGGGGAAAGGAAACCAAATTTCGGCCCACTTTGAGATGACAACTCAAATTTAAAAAGTTGATTTGAGTATTGACACCCAACAAGGAAAGAATGAGTCAAAATCAGAGATTTAGGAAGAATTCAAACTTTTGGTAAAATTTCTAAAATCCTTTCGAAGTTTTGAAACCCGAAAAGGAAGAATGAAAATGGGATTGAAGATCTAGGAGGAACAAATAATTTTGGGAAAAATTCTAAAATCCTTCCAGAGTTTTAAAACTCAACAAGGGATAATAGAAATAGCTCATGGAAGCAAAAACCCTTGGGACAAAATCAAAAGAAAGACTAAAGGCAGAAAGAAAAGAAACGACAAAGCAAAAGACAAAAAAAGGGGGGCTCCATTTTAGCCTAAAAGGAAATGAGGTGTGTATGCAGGGAATAACAAATGGGTCCTACATATGATATGAGGAAAAAATCACTACAAGATAAATTAGAATTTTATCTTAGAAAATAGGAGCCTCTTTTATTTAGCTCTCATAAATTCTACAACTCATTGTGGGGTGGGGCTAGAAATTTTCCTACAATTTAGATGTTTTAGATGGAATTAGTTGAAGACATCTAATATTTTCATTATTCTCAATTAATTTTTTAACATCAATTGGTATATAAAATTTGTAACAACAAGGCCCTATGTCATCACTTTGCTAAATTATTTTAACATCTATTGGCAGATGGTCAACACTCCCCTCATAATTCATGACATGGCTTAAGTGCCTCCCATGGATCCGTTAACTCTAGTAGTTGTATCAGGCATTAATAGGTTGAGCTTTTGGCACAATGACAACTGTGGGGCCAAAAATTGGTATCAAAACCAAAGGTTTTGGGTTTGAATCTCCTCAGGTAATGTTGAGGGGGAGATTTTTGGCATATGGTTAGCACTCCCCTTAGGATTCATGACATGGCTTAACCACCTCTCGTGGATCCATTAACTCTAGCGGTTACATCGGGCATTAATAGGTCAACTTTTTGGCACAACAAAAACTGTGGGGCCAACAACATCAACCTTTTAATTTGATTACGAGCCTTTGTATTGGGATAGTGGTCCCATAATTTTTATATGTTTCTTCTTATTTGTATTTTTTTTAATAAATGCACCATAAAAAATTTTATGTTTTCATTTAAATGGGAAGATATTCTTGGAAATAAAATTTACAGAGAAATGAAAAATGTGTATCCATGTGATATATTTTTTACTAAATAGTTTCTCTATAATTTCGATCCCTTATACATTCACAACTAAAATTTTAATTCCCAAACTCTGCCTCAATTCCCTATCATTTTAATAAAGGATTCTATATTATAGATTTATTAGTTGATATGCTTATTAAAGCATTCATACTTTGAATTAGCAGCCAAAAAATTGTCTCACATCAAAATATAATGGGACACCATAAAGTGGATGAAAACTATCATAATTTAAGTTGTAGCTATTTGTATGCAAATGAGTCATGCTAGTGGCACACACTTTATGGTTGTAGTTGTTAGGGTGGGAACACTATTATACATGTTTCTTTTGTAGGGAGGTAAAGGCCATGATTCAAAGAGCTTCAAGGTTTGTTAGAGGTTTCGAGTTTTGGATTTGGGTGTGCAATAATTTCTCTACTATAAATTTCATAGAGGAGATAATTAGTTTTATAATTTCTCTACTATTAATTTCATAGAGGAGATAATTATATATGGTTAGCCACCTTTATTTTTTTTAACAATTCAATATTTTATGATGTCTAAAACTAAGATTTTTATTTTGTTTGGATGTATACAACTTTATTTTCTTGAATTTGTTAGCAAAACCCTTTCTAATCCTTGCAAATTCAAAAGAAACATTATATAATTTGAAAGAAATTATATGAAATAAGGCTAGATACGGTGTAAATCTTATTATATTTGAAACACCATTTGATGTTTTCCAAAATTTTACTTGTATCCCTGAATAACATGGACTCATTTTGAGTATAGAAAAAAAAACTAAATTTGTCCACAAACCATAAAGGCTTGCTTTGATCCTCTTTTTAAATTAAATTTATTTTATTTTGTATTAGGAAAGCTTAAGATGCGTCATGTATTTTATTTGAATTGCTAGGATTTTGTGCCTAAGTTTCCTTATATCATGCAATTGTGATAAAATCTTATGTAAAAAAGAACAAGAAAACATCATCCTATATGTCTAGTGTTTCTTGTTATTTCTACCTTTGTTGGGATGGTTGTATAGAGCATTTGTAGTAACATTGATTATTACTATAGTAGATGATTTTGATTGATTAAGCTATATCTTTGAGGTTGGAATAAAGGTAATCTTTTAGAGAATATAGGTGAGGGTTAAAATATAGGTTATTATTTTTCAAAAAAGAAATACTTAAGTACCTTGTAAGATAGATTGGGTTATGATCAAATGGGTTGTGTTCCATGGTTTTTGAAGTGGAGTTAGATCTAACTAACATGGTGATAGATTTCAATGTTGTCTAGTTGAGTTTGGAAAAGAATGGGATGAGTCATATATAGCTAAAATTTGGAGCAGATGGATAATCTTTACCATAGTTAAAAAAATTAGACTTGGCAATAACTTGGTTGACCCAAAATTTTGGAAAACTTGAGACTCGAGAAAAAATTGACAACTCAACAAACTTTTTGAACATTAAATAACACATAAATTTATACAAATATTTTTGAAAACATAGATTAATAAATTTAAGAAACATATTATTGATTTCTTTTATATATAGATCATAATTAGAGTTTAATACACATCATAAAACAAAAAATAATTATAATATATATTAACTTTAATTTTCAATATGATTTCAATTCACTACCCTAAGTGCAAAGAATGGAAGAAGGAAAATATTTGTTACTCATGTTAATTTATCAATTCATGGAGAAATGAAGGTGTTAATCAATGATAAGTGAAGACATTCAAAGACAAACATGGTTAAATGAAAGGACCTGATTTGTTGAAACTTGAATCATAACTTACAAAATTCAACAAATAGAAGCCCTACACACAATAATAATAATTTTGTTCATTCTATTAGAACGTTGCAAAATAATACAACTTGAAAGCACATTTTGTTTGAGCATGAAAAAACCTATTATAGGCATGAAAAACCTTGATTACATGAATGAAAAACTAATTGTTGGAATTTGAAAAGGCATCAAAAAATTATGGGAGAGCTTTTCAAACAAATCACAAAGTTTTTGGTGGTTTTCATCTATTATTGTGAGTGTTTTAAAGATAACCATAACAATTTTTACCTATTACTTGGGGATACATTTTTTTAATACTTGTCTACATCTTTTTAGCTCACAATTACTTATAAGTCTTATGATATCATGTTAGTTGAAGGTTGTGATTAAATTGGGAATTTGCACAAGGCTTGGCATCACCATAGTTTTTTAAAAAATTCATAGAAGCAATTGGCATAATATACTGCTCTATTAGATCAAGGTTTATTTTTAGTGGTTGCAAAATAGAATTACATTCTAAACATCCCTTCTAAGTGTGGAGAACATAGTTAAATCTTTTGATATTTTATATTTCTAGTTTAGATTATAATTTGTTATTTTTTAATTTTAGGGATTAGTTTATTTTTAAAATAATGAAATTAACATATCCATGCCATTTCAAATTTAGTTTTGTGTCATAATTTAATGGGAATGTCTTAATACAATAACATATTGGCTATCAAGGGTGAAATTGTTGTGATCGGAAGCCTCATTCACCATTTACTCCTTGTTATTGCTTCCTCATTTGTACTTACTCTCATACATTCACTCCCTACATCAAGATTATCATTCATCTTAGGCTCATTTTCAAGTGAAAAAGGTTAATAAAAAGAGCCTTACAAATTTGAGAACTTTATTATTCATTGGTAGACTATTTAAATACTTGTAAGTCCAAAAAATGTCAACAAACTTGTCTCACTCTATTCTCAGGCCAAGATGGTGAAGGTGATTTAGATTCTAACGAAGACAATGAGGATTCTTGGCTTCTTATGGTTCTTAGGTCTGGTTTTTTGGCGCTAGGTTCCTACAGTTGGCTTTTTGTGGTGTCTGAGGCTATTAGGGTCAGGTTTTTGGTGAGATTTTCTCTTGAAGACCTTGGTGCTATGACTGCTTTGCTAATTCCTTGTTAGTTTTTTACGGTTCTAGCATGGCTTCCTGAGTTCTGCTCTGTTAACTGCATTGGGTTTGTGGTTGTTGGTGTCAGTTCTCCATTTCTAGCCCTTCTTCTTTTCCTCTAGGGGTCTCTCTTTGTGGGATTTGGCCACTTTTAGGAGTTTTTGTTCTATCATTTTCCTATAGGCTCTGCCTGTGGTCTATTTTGAATATCTCATCATGTGTCGTGTTGGGAATCTTTATTTTGGTATGTTTGTTTGTTTCTTGGGGCACTTCTGCTACCTTGGTTTGAGTTATTTTGCTCTTTTTGAGAGCTACTCTGCTCCCTCTATGGTTGATGAGGCTTTCTCTTTTGAAGAGGATGGCCTTTGTTTATGACAGTGTTTGCTTGACTGCTGGTGTTTGTTGTGGATGTTTTCCACTATTTTTGTGTGTGGTTGTGGAGGTTTTTCCCTATGGGTGATCTTCACTCTAGGAGATCCTTGTTTGGTGTTTCTTAGCTTCTTCGTTGGTGCTAGGGGAAGTTTATGGTCTGGGTTTTGCATCCTGTTGTCCTATTTTTACTGGATGGGTTCTTTGGAGTCTTTTCGTGGGTCAGTTTTGGAGGTTGACAATTGTTTTTTAGGCATGTTCTAAGTTTTTTTGTGGTGGCTATGATTCTGTTGTTTTCCTATGAGGCTACTGCAAGTTGGGGTTATCTCCTTTCTGCCAGCTGAGCTGTTTCTAATGCTTTTTTTGAAGGCTCGGGTGTTGTTTTTTATTATGGCTAATGGTTGGGGTGCTTTCTAAATCTTGCTTCAAGTTCTAGGAGTTTGTGATGTCTAAGGATATTATGTTTTCCCTTTCTATTGGTGTTTTTTTTTGTTGGTTTCTATAGTTGGAGTCTTCTCTAGAGGTGGAGACTACTCCTATTGAAGGGGAGCCATCTCCTATTGAGGTGGAGTTGGATGTTGTAGGTATGGCGGAAAGTTCTCTTCCCTCTTATTGGTTTCTATTGATGTGGAGCTTGTGGAAGCTAGAGAGTGGTGACTTTGGTAGTAAGGGTCCTCATATTATCCTCTCTTGTAGAGGGGAGATCTCTCTTGTAAAGGCAGAGTTTGAGATAGCATATCATATGGAATGGTGCTGCAAGGATGCTGATGTTTCTCACTGTTCAATTGTGTTTTTTGTCTCCTCATTTGTTGAGAGGGGTGAGGTTGTGCTTGAAGCTTTGGTTAATAGGGGTGTGTGGGCTTTATACACCTTTGACTTGTTTGTCTTCCTTGGCTCAATAATTGGTACTGTGAGCATCTAGGTTGTTGTTGCATGGCTAGTTTAAGCTGTTATTATGGTTAGTTAGGGGTCTTGGTCCATGTTTTTTCTTGGTTCTAAGAGTTAAAGGTTCCTTCAAAACCTACTTGTTTAGTGCAACCCAAGTTGTATTGTTTATTTTAGATGATTGTTGCTATTTAGGTTGTCGATTATTAGCCGATTATTTTTTATGCAACTTTCTTTTTCGACAGGTTTTAAATCCCTTCAAAACTTGTTTGTAATGGGTTTCGAGTCCCATCAAAACATGTTTTTCCTCTAATAAAAAACAATGTGCACAAATTCACTCTATGTGCATATTATAGAGTAAGAGTGTGAACCCTAGTCAACACTCTCTACAACCTTGTCATCTTCTACCAATGTCGATTTTATGGTCATCTACAAACTAAATGTAGTGAGGTTCCATTCATTTGACTTGAGAAAATTTCCATATGTTAAAGCAATTCAAATCAAAGATCTTTAAAATTGGCATCAAAGCTAAAAATATTGCCCAATAAATTATTCTTCTTACCACCCTAAATCCTGCCAACTCTTCCACTCCTAAACTATTTTTAAATATAATTTAAATCAAATTAATTCTTTATAGTAGGTGATGGTAACAATTACTACGCAATACACACATGATGCAAATTTCAATATTTGCATCTATGACTAAAAGAAATTTGGGAAGTGACAATATGGGTTGTGTATTCCTCTATGTGTATTGGATCTCCTTTTGCCTATATCTCTTTATTATATGAAATTGCAGAATATGTATCATTGAGGTGCAGAAGACCCCCAAGACAATTGCATGTTGCTCAATGATTACGCTTCCATGTTAATATTTTTTTAAAGGTTCAATAGCGCTATAGTTATTTGAACTCAATATAGATTAGTCCTTCATTTTAGTGAAGCATTTATATTTATACATTTTTTTATGTTTCTTAAATTTTCTAAAAGCTTTGAGAGGGGCTTCATGATATTGTTATAAGTTGAATATGATGAATTTCACATATTTACTATTTTTCAAATGAATATTTTATCTCTAAATTATCCTAAGACTTTAAATGATTATTTTATTTTATTTTGTATTGAGGAAATGCATTACAAAGAAAAAATAGCAGTTAAAGAACTACAATAAGAAATTGTACCCAAAGAGGAAACATTATGCCATAGAGAGCTGTACAAATTACCATAGCTCAAAAAAATAAGACAAATATGCACAACAACAACTTAAACCATTCCAAAATGTTGGAATAATACAACAAAGACAAAATACACAAGCATTATACATCTTGAAAGATAGTACTTAGACTTTGACCAAAACAAACTCCCTTTTTGCTCAGCAACTATCCAACTTGCAGCTTGATTTGTCAAATCTAATAACTCAAAGTAAAGTTCTTCAAGGTGTCATTCTGAAACAAAGGAAACAAGGCAACAAAATAGAAAAATATATCAGAGTAAAGCCTTAAAAATATACCTTCCTGATGAACATAATTGATAGTAAAAACAACTTTGAATCTATTTTTCCATATATGTAGTAGAATAGCATGCCTCACACTATCAAAAATTTGATTATTATAAAGGCCAATCCCAAGAAGAGCTTCTTTCCAGCATAACTTATGAGTGAATACAATAGAAAAATCATTGAACACAAAATTCCATAGCCTTTTAACCAACTAGCAATTCCAAAAAATATGCTTCATATTTTTATGCCTGTGACAAAATGGACAGTTAGTTGGCTGGATCATAATACATTTTAGCTTGTCCCCAACGGGCAGTTTAAAGTGTAGTATCTTCTAGCCAATTAACTGAGCATCAACATTAACTTTAGATTTCCAAATTTGAGCAAATAATTTTAACCAAAACTTCTCACTGAACTTGCACTTCCATTTAGAATTCAACTGTGACTTCAAGGAGAGATTAGGAAGCAACTTCAAATATATCTTTTTTAGAGGGAAGAACAAGAAGGGGTATGAAGGTAACCATGACTAGTCCTTAAAAAAATTGCATTGAATCAAAGTACAAAATTTCATAGACAACTCCACCGGCACCAAGGATTGCACAAAGATCAAAATACTTTATGTTTGTTGCTAAGGGTAAACTAATTTTTAACCTCATTCCATGATGTCCAACTCGTTGAATGGAAGTCCCATAAATTTCCAACATTACAAACCCCTTTTATGAACAAAGAATATGAATGCTACATAAAGCTTAATGCAAGGGGCTGTCCATGATAGAGGATATGTTTGTTCCACCAAATAGACGAAATGGAAAAACTAAAACTGAGTTGTAGGGAATCTTCTCCTCTCCACTTTAACAAGTGACAAACATATTGCCAAGCCTTCCAAATAGATTGAAGAGGAAGAGAAGCCTTTAGGGAGAAAATTGAAGCATAAATAATTTTGTCTAACTAGCCCACTTGCTGCCATTTTCCTTTAACTGAAGCTTGATTGATCTGATATCTAATGAGGATCTTCCATGGTTCATCCCCTTTAACAGCTCTAATAATCCATTTAGCAGCCAAACAAATCCCTTAAGTTCTTGGGTCTATGAGGCCCAATCCTCCTTTATGTTTCAGTTGAGTACAATAAGACCATGAAATGGATATATATCTTGGGTTACCATCCCACTTTTCCCATAGAAATATGTGTATAATTTTGACTATATCCTCATACCCTTTCTTAGAAGGCATCCAACATGAAGAATAATAGACATGTGAAGCAAGGAAAATCTTGTTAACAACTTGAATTTTTCCAGCCAAGGAAAGGAATTTATACCCCTAGTTAAAGAGTTTCTGCTTAAGTCTATCAAGAAACCAATTCCACATATCACCAAGAAAAACCCCAATACCGAAGGGAATACCAAGATACCTCATAATTTCTCCATGTCTTATTTGTTTCCACTCTTTGGGAATCCACTGAGGAACATCCTCAGCTTGAATCATTAAGAATTTTGTCTTGTTATGAGCTAGTTTAGAACCTGAAATTTCACAATAAAACTCTAAAATTTCCATTAGATTAGAGATGTCCTTTTCAGAATTTCGTAAAAAGAGTAAGCTATCATTAGCATAATGAGAGTTAATAACAACAACATTGTGAGGGATGGAAACCCCTGCTATGAGTTGTTGATTAATATCACTTTGAAGAAGATAACCCAAGGCATCAACTGTAAGAGCATATAGGTAAGGCGCTAGAGGGAATCCTTGGCGAATGGATCGCTATAATAAAAAAGGATTAGTCATCATGTTATTGATGATAATTCAAGCATTAAGATCCTGGAAAAGCATTTGAATGTGAGACCAGATTTTAGGCCCAAAACCCAACCATTGTAGCATTTTAATAATAAAGCTCCAATGAATTCTATCATAGGCCTTATCAAAGTCAAGTTTAATTAAAATAGTATTTTGGCATGTTTGATGAGCCCATTCATAGGTTTTCCAAGCTAACATAAGGTTATCAAGAATATATCTGCCAACAATAAAACATGTTTGCTCTGTTCTAACAATCTGTTTCACCACGGGTTTTATTTGAATAGCTAGAGCTTTAGCAATTATTTTATATGAAGTGTTTAATAAGGTGATAGGGCACCAACCAAAAATAGACTCTTCCAGATTTCCTTTAGGAAGGAGCTTAATTACGCCATCATTAATGTTCAGACCTAGGGAACCTTTCTTAAGGGCCTCCAAATATAAACAATAAAAGTCTTCCTTGATATGTGGCCACATAACTTGGTAGAATTCCATAGGAAGCCCGTCGCTACCCATACTTTTATGAGGGGCCATAGAGAAAAGACAATGTTCCAATTCTTCCAATGATAATGATCTATCAAGATACTGGCTGTACCTTGGATCAATTTTGTTAGGAATATGATCTTTGATGACATCCTCAAGAATTTGTTGAATATCCTCCCATTGGTCATCTTTGAAGAGGTTCTCATAAAAACATTTGAAAACATTACAAATACTAGTGGGGCTACTTTATAAGACATTGAATTCATCCTTTATAGCACCAATTCTTTCCTTTTTATGTTTATAGTTGAGATAATTAAAAAATTACTTTGTACCCTTATTTCCTTCCTTTATCCAATGTAATCTGGATATGATTTTGGCCCCCTACTCTTTATAATTATCAATTTTATGTAGTTGAGCCTCAATAGAAAAAATGGAGGTTTGAATTATGATATTATTAGGATCAACATTAAGCAATTTTATGTCATGCACGAGTTTACCTTGGAGGGATATTTCTTTCCATTTGCGTTGCCTAGCCATTTGATTGCCAAATGAACACAAAAAACTAGTGCATTTATTTATAGCAGCACACCACCAATCTATCCAAGACCCACCGTCGTCAAGTTTGGAGATGGAGTTCCAAAGGCCTTCAAGAGTAGCTAGACAAGAAGGATTCTTTAAGTGGGATACATTAAGTTTGAAAGGCAATGAACTATCTAAGTTTGACTTTGAGGACAAACCTATATTGCAAATGATGGGGTAATGGTCAAAGAGAGTGGTGGAAAGGTCCACTTGAACATACAAACCCAAAGAGTCTTGATTGAGGGGCAAAGTAGGAGATATGTAAAATCTATCCAACCTACTTAGTTTCCTATCACACCCCAATTTGCAATTGGACCAAGTGTACCAATTGTTTGAATGGCTTGCAATATTATCATGAATAGGATCAACCACTCCCAAGGAGTTTCAACAAAAAATCCAACTATCAAATTAATCTCTATTGAGATTAAAATCTTTAGACTAGTTGCGATCATGAGCATGCTCAACCATATTAAAGTCACCCCCTATTAACCACTCAACATTGGGTAAGTTATTAGCCAACCAGTTCCATAACTCCACACATTCTTTAGCAGAGTGTGGGGCATAAATAGAACAAAAACCAATGAGTTATCCATTGATAAAAGTAAGGGCCCAAACATAGTTGTGTGAGGGGTCCTCCCCTTTATCAATAACATGCTTAGCAATCCAGGGTGCGATCCCAATAACAACTCCACCTTTGCCCTCAATATGAGAAGTAAACAAGAACATGGCGTCACCCCAAATCTTACATAAGGATATTTCAAGCTTAATTCCCCCAATTTTGGTTTCTTGAAGGAAGAGCACATCAGGTTTCCATTTCATAACAACCTCTTTGACTTTATATTTACGGGGGGGGGAGAAATCCCTCACATGTTCCAAGACGATATGTTATAATTCATGATGAGGGGAGGATTCTTCATCCTGAGTCAACACACTGAACTAATTTTTAATATTCAAATTTGAGTTCTTAACTTCACGATCATGAGAGGTGGAAGAAGGAGATCTAGAATGATGATGAATTTGGGAAGGAGAAAGGGTTGAATTAGGAGTGTATTGGCGAGGAGAAGAGGGGCAAGGGGGGAAAAGGAATCACGAGCAAGGGCTTTAGAAGCAGAATGGGAGACATGAGTGTATTAGTGAGGAGAAGAGGGGCATGGGGGGAGGAGGAATCATGAGCAAGGGATTTAGAAGCAGAATGGGGGAGAGAATGAGAATGCACTTGGCAAGGAGAAAGAGAGGAAGGAGGAGGGGAAGGCTCTTTCCTCTTTCTGACCTCTCTCCAACCATCTGACATAACGATATCTTTGAAAGATGGGACTATCTCACCAAGAACACCAGGAGTACTACCAGGGCTAGAATGAGGAACAAGAGCACTTTCTAAGGTAGTTGATGAAGGATGAGAGGGTTGAATGGTATGAGGCAAATGACCGAGGGAGGATAAATGGTCACTAGTTAGAGAGGAGACTATTGGTGTCTGGCCCATTTTTTGTTTTCTAATTGGGCACCTCCGAATCAGATGGCCTCTTTTCAACAGTAGAAGCATGCATTTGGCTTATTTAAATAAACAACTGGCTGATTCAACTCAAAACCAGGGCCAACGAAATTTAAGATCTCTGGTAGGGGCTTGTTTAAATCAACTTCCACACAAGCCCTAGGATGAACCCTAAGGCTTGAAAATTTATCAGAACTATGCTTACACCAGATTACTCTACCCAGGTGAGCAACAATGTCTTTTAAGAAAGGTCTAAAAGTGAAATTGAGAAAGGGAAACTCAACCCACATAGGATAGTGAGAACGAGAAGGGCCTTCAGGGTGAATATTAAAGTTTCAAGCTTGTAAATAACATATTTGACCATAGATTACCCATATCCCATATTGCAAGACAGCCTGGGCATGGTCTCCAGATTTGAACATACAAGACACATACCCCTTTCCAAGACCCCACATCACCTCTATTCCCCATCTCTGATTCTCTGAGTTTAATCTTTCCCATTTAAAAAACTTAGTTTCAGAAAGAACACCTCTTAAAAAAAAACAAAATCACAGTTTTATTTTGGCACTCTGCAATTAAATCAATAACATCATTAAGGAGTTGTATTTCCAAGGTTTTACCCAAATTTTCTTCCGTCATAGGCTCATCTAGGTCTTCATTGGAAATGGTTGGGCTTTTCTCTAAAGTCATCTCCAAATTCGCAACTTCATTGTGGCCGTTTTCCTCTGAATCTAGCTTGCAATCTCTTGTATTTTCCTTACCCTACATGTGAGAGGGGTCGCCCAATAGTCAAGCTTCAGCTTTGAGCCACGTTGGGGCTGAGAGTAACCAAAAACCAAAGAATAATGGCAACAAGGGTTTTAGGAAGGTTCACTTCAAAGGTTTCACCATGTGCGTCCAACACTTTTACTTTTTAGACTTTAAATGATTTGGATGCTAATATAGGCATGCGAATTGGGTTTGAATTAGGCTCCTTTTATGATAAAACTCAATTTTCTTTGAACTTGTTGGAGGGATGAATTTTGTTATAGTTTTTTTTGAATTGGGATAGAGTGAATTATATATAGTTTCATCTATAGTATACTTTTTTTGTTGCTTCAAGATTTTTAAAACATTCTTGGGTTGTTTGAAAAATTTGTGTTATGTAGGATGGATATTAATGCTAATATTCTTCATGGTCTTGTTGTCTTCACAAATAAAAAGTTTCTTACTACTTTCCTCCTACACTATATAAACTTGTAAACCTCTAAATATTTTGTCTTGACCAAGTAGATTATCTTTGGATTTGAAGGCAAATTAAACTATTATCTTGTGCATTAAGTTGCACAAAACTAATTTGATTTACAATAAATTAGGGGTAAAAGTTGTGATTTTAGACTCACCCAAAAGTAATCAAACATATTTTGTGTTGTTCACTTGTAGCTTCTCAAGGTAAGCATAACCCCACAAAATCTTCTTACCATTTTACGATGGCTTTGTGAATATTAAGTATAGATGGTGAGCATTGGACATTTTATATTATTATAGAATATCATTATTTAACCACAACACAAAAGAGTGTTTCAATTTTACCCCAATTTTGTTTGGTACAGACTAGTCCTTTGGTCCTCCCAACTAAATAAAATACCATGTGAGTATTTAGGACATAACATGACAATGAAAATAAATGAGGTTTCTTATCTTTCTAGTTTGTAGACAACCATATACCACATAAACACATGAAACTCCTTAGAACTAATGTGCCTTTTGAGCTTTGGTAGCCATAGCCCTTATGTATATGGTTAATAACATTATCGTATTGCAAGCATAGGCTTAAATTATTTGGTCTCATGGAATCTTGAAAAGACTCATGAGATCATGTTCAACTTTTGTTGATTTTGCACATCCTTCGACACTTCAAAATTGTATTTTCAAATCAAAACAAGGTTGAAGAAAATTCATGCACATAAACACTAAATAATGATACAACCATTTAATAAACTACTTTACTCTTTTTTCAACAATTCAATGTCATGTACCATTTATGTGAAGTTAACATGTTTTTTTACGTGACTTACATTAAAATAGACAATACTTAAGTATAAATATGACTTCAATATAGGTTGGTGAATATATTTGTTTATGGACCTATAGTATAAGAAAATTTAGTGTACTACATCTAATTTTTATGATAGGATACAAACACAAATATAATAAGACATATATCGATTGAATTTACTTATCATGTAGAGTAATTTATTTCAATTTTTCTTGGTCAAAACTATCAAGTTATATCATCTATTCATAGAAATTTATAGGTTCACACTTTTTTTAGACAGAGAGCTCCACTAAGTTCCTTGGTTATGGTCAAAACATATTAAACTATATTAATGGTAGCATATGGTATTAATGTCAATATGAGTTGATTCTGAGGATTTTTGTAGTGGATTAGTTGTTCATTAATTTTTGTGCAATTTATATAAAATCTTAATGTATTAATTTTATTAATGATTTTAAAAATAATTTAAAAATAAAAAATAAATTTCAAATTCTAGTTCTAATTAGTTAACAAGATACAAATAATGATAAAATTCATGCTTGATATGAATACAAATATACAACTCATATAAAACAATTCTTTTATAAATTTTCAATAAAGCTTTTTTTTTAAAAAAAAAACCATTCCAAAGATGGATAAACCTCTCATTTGATTCCATTAACCTTAAAGGAAAGGTATTTGTTTTTGGTGGCCATAAGAATTCACTCAAGTTCATCTAATCTAAATATTTTGACAAGCTCAAAAGACTTGTTTGAATTTGAAAAGTGACTTACCATTTTTTTAATATTTATATAATTAAAAAATATTATAGGGAAAATCTATGAAAACATATTCTTTAAAATACAAATACAAACAAATAATTAACACACCAAAAATTTGTAAAGAAAAATTCTAACAAATTAGAATTTTAATACTAGATAAGTTCATTTCATTTCATAACTATTTGTTAATTAAAAATAATATTATTTAAAAAAAAAAAAAAACAATTTAAATGTGGACATATATCCATTATAAAGAAACGTGTTTCTCTAGAAAAGAAACACCGAGGGTAGCCCCTTCCACTGGACCATAGCCTAACTAAATAAAGGGATCTCTACAGCCGCACTAAAATAACATGACCTCTTAGATACGCAACAAAATCCGGCAGCTTTTCCCCTACACTTAATTTACATAAGAATATCTGTCTATCAAAATCCGAAGTGGCATAATCATCTGCGTAGGCAGCTACGTGGAACTTTGGATTTATCTCACAGGACCACAAGACTTGCGGATTCAACCCAACTACCTAGGAAATTCCTCAACTACTTAAGCTTTTGCTCTGGGTTTTCGATTTTAGTGTTTTTTTCGCTGCAATAAGGATCCTGAAAAATGGCAACCAGGATGGCATCGTTTGTGAATGTACCTGCAGATTCACATTTTTCCTTGCAAAATTTGCCGTATGGAGTGTTTAAGCCGACTGTTTACCAGCATGCAAGGCTGGGAGTGGCCATCGGAGAGCATGTGTTGGACCTCAGCGCCGTTGCCCAAGCAGGCCTTTTCGACGGCCCTCTGCTTAAACAATCGGACTGTTTTTTGCAGGTTAGTCTGGAATTCTTTGGATTTTCATCTGTTTTGTTAGTGGTTATATGAGAAGCTCATGTGACCTGGTTCATCTAGTCCGGCCACTTTGATTTGTCTTATTTAAGATTTGAATCTCAGTTTTTAGTAACAGGTTTCGCCTTTTTTTGGGTGAGTTTCAGTGTAGTAGTGGTAAATGCTGAGATTATCTAGGGAGTTCACCCTCACATCAAAGGTCCGAGTCCATTCCCACTTGTTTGGAGCTAATCCTTACCCTTCATGTTGTGCAAATTGTGCTTATCATGATTTAGGGTGTTCTGTAGGTCTATGCCTAGTAGGACTAGCTTTACTGCTGAGATGTTCAGTCCACGAAAATGCTGGTCCAGAAGCAGCATTTCGATCTCTTAAGCATTTGGAGTTTTCGGCTGTCTTGATTTTCATTCTCTTTTCTTGTTCTTGGGAATCAATTACTTTGAGCTTCAATTTATAATTTATTTCTTCCGTGACATATGCCTCTGAGTATCTATTACTTCGATGATCCATGTTTCACAAGTGTTGGCGATACACTTGGCAGTCATTGCCTATCTTTCGAAAGATGGGATTGAAATATGCAAAACAAACTATTGCATGATGTCAGTTAACAATATTTTAATCATTTCTTCTGTGACCCACGTCTAATGAGAAGTCATTCCTTTTAATGATTAATGTCACATGAATACTTATTTCCTCTTTAACCTGTGTCTTGTGAGATTAAATGATCAAATCGATGCTTATTGCATACTGTTGAAAGTTAGGATTGAAACTGGCAAAATGAACCATTGAATATTATCAGACATCCACCAAAGTTGCACCCAATAACCAAGATTATCATTGCATAGCCGTCGAGAGGTGGGATTGAAACTGGTGTACTGTACCATTTCATAGCATCAATTAACACCGTCTAAACTCACACCCAACAATTGGGGCATCTTGTCAAGTCACCCTATCAGACCCTTAGCTAGGAATACATTTCTTTTAAGAATTGGGTTTATTCCCGAGTTTTGTATAGAGGTTAAAATCCTACACTAACGCAATTTTTAGGGCAATCCTAGACCTTATCATTAGACTTTGACTTGCTCAATGGCCACTTGGTCAGGTTAATTGTTGACATTTTTGGACTTAATGCCAATATACCTTTTTTGTTGACATGCCATTTAGTTTGCTACAACTTTGTGACCAAACAAACACTGATATTATTCTGCCACTTGCTTAGTCTCTTTATGTCATTCCTATTGCATGAATGCATCTGTTTTTATTGTACATAGTAAGCCACTGTTGGTTATTCATCAATGAGTTAATCACTTCATCTGTTTATGACATTGTTAATGCCAGATTGCACTATATATATAGTAGCATTGAGTGGTTATTCATACTTTTTTCTCTAAATTTTAGTAGTTTCCTTTATAGCCCCCTCCTTTTAATAATGTTATTGACTGAAGAATAGAGTAACTCTAAAGATGTGACCCGCTTATCTTCCTGTGTCATGGTGTGATTAGGTTGGTTTGATTATCCGTATATAACTGTTATTTTTGCCTTCATATTATGATTATCCATGGCATATATGTAGGTAGTAATAATTACTTAGATATTATTTGCTTTTACAGTATCAGTCTTAGCATTTAAATTTGCATATAGGAATTGTTTTTGGTACTAGCCTGTTAAAGTGAACTAGGATTATAATAATTGGAAGGTCATTGTGTTATTAATTGTGCCCTAAATTAATTGTTTTTTCAAAATTGGATCTGACATACCCTTAAATCATGTAACAGCCCTCTTTGAATTCTTTCATGGCAATGGGAAGACCAGCATGGAAGGAGGCAAGGGCAACTATTCAGAAACTTTTATCCAGTAAGCATGAAATTTGATTTTTTGTTGTTTTCTTAAGTGTATCAAGACATCTACAACTTCCTAATAAATGCTGATTGTGGTGCCTATTTATGTTTGACCACTGATTTTTCTTTATCAGCCTGATTTAGCATATTCCAATTTGGCTTTCAAAAGACCATATTAATGTTATCACGAGGATCAAATTGCAGTGGTGTGCATGTGTGCATGCACACACACATCACACATACACACATATTCACCCACACACACACACATGTTCATATATATGCAAATGTGTATATTTATACTTACATATGTATGCACACAAACACGTGTACTCACGTATATATAATTATATATCATAATACAGATACCTACATATTCATGTATGCACATTTGTAAGAATCCTAGGGTATTTTTATTCAGAAAATTCAGATCATAGCAATATATTACTTCACATACAGAATTTGAAAATTACATCCCACAAGTTCATACAAATTACTGTTACATCACAGATCACAAGTTTCAGATTTTGACCTTTTTATCAACAATGGATGCATACTATTGATTGCTTGCGTGTAAATACAAAGGCTGTGATATCACCATTAACCTGATCTTGAGTAGGATCCGTGGATGCTAATGGCTGAGTATACAGGAGCGCTGTCATTAATAGGTCTGCCATCACTCAATACCTGAAACTCAGAAATTGAGGCATGAAACCCACAAATGCAGATCTCCTTACACTTTATTATTTCCTTACCGCCCTGTGTCTGATCTGATCTGGTTGCCAGTGAATGAGAGTTGACTGCCAGCACAGGCTTGCAGATGTGTTGCGCTCTGAACTTGGACACAACAAAATGCTATGCCTTCCTTAGATCTAAGGTAGTCTGAAACCCTAGCGGTCTGTTGACTTCCAACGCAGCCCAGCAATAAGCATGGCAGATCTGGATCAGACTTGAGCACTGGAAATGCTTCCTACCAGCTTCCTTACTGAGGAAACAATGTGGGGATCAGGATCTGAAGATGCTCCTCCTTGTGCCCCAAGTGTAGATGTGATGATTCACACAGCTGCCCAGACCTACAATTAAGTTTGAGTGAATAGGTTTGCAAAACTGAATGGAGATGGAATTTAGGATGGTCAGGGTTTTCGTCCTAACCTCCTTAAACATCAGTAGGGGTTTTATCCTGCTAACGTAGCTGATTAGAAAATGCGTCCTCCAAAACCTGCCTTACTTAGCGCCCAACAAGCACAATAAATAGGCTATCAAATTGAGACGTGTGGCCCAAGAGGTTGGCCCAAAAATTAGAAGTTTAAATTTATTTATTTATTAATTTTTTTTGGCACCCAAAATTCTATTTATTTATTTAAATATATAAAATCCAAATTTATCTACTTTAAAATATTATTATTATATTTAATTAAAATATCAAAACATAGTGTTCGAAAACACTTTTCCCGCCTTTGCAACATTAAAATTTTCAATTCAAATTGGGGACATGATAGTCCTCCCCTCCCAAATGTTGCTTGTCCTCAAGCAACCGTAGATTTGGATGCTCAAAAATCTCCACACTTTCCCATGTTGCATAATCCTGGCAAGTTCTTCCATTTGACCTAGTATTCCGGAATGACCTTGTCCCTCATCTTTTTTTCCTTCACATCTAAGATTGTCTTAGGCTCAAGAATCAATTTCCCTTCGTCATCAAGTGGTGGCAACTCAATAGGTGGAGTGATTTGCTGCCCAAGTGCCCTTTTGAGGCAAGACACATGAAAAATGTTGTGAATTATGCTGTTCTAAGGAAGTTCCAACTCATATGCAACCTCCCCAATCTTCCTTAGAATTTTGTATGGTCCATAACATCGTGGCTTCAAATTTTCTACACCCTTCCTCTTGAGGGTAGACTCTGTCACCAATCTCAAGTAAACCATGTCACCAACCTCAAAAACCCTCTCCGTTCGGTGTTGGTCTACATACATCTTCTGGTTTTGAGCTCTCTACAAGTTTTCCTTAAGGGCATTCAAAATGTCTACTCTCCTGCACTACATCCCTTGCTTCAGGAACTCTACTATTTGATAGAATCAAATCCATGAATGAAGTAACATCATAACCATAAAGTGCCTTGAAGGGAGTCATACCTATGGACATGTGATGTATGGTATTGTAGCAAAACTCTCCTAGGTGCAGGCACTTAATCCACACTGTTTGCTACCCTGTAACATAGTTTTTTAGGTAGCCTTCAATCCACTTATTTACAATTTCAGTTTGCCCATCAGTTTGTGGATGATAATTGGTGCTTGGAGTTAATTCCTTGTTAGTTAACCGAAAGAGTTTTTGCCAAAAGAAACTGATAAACCTGCTGTCCTTGTCACTTGCAATATTCTTTGGCAGCCCATGAAGTCTAAAAATCTCTCTAAAAATAGATCATCAACTTGTGGAGCTTTGTAATCAGAAGAAATGGCATGGAAATGAACATATTTAGTGAACCTATCAACCACCACATAGATCCAATCCTCACCTTGCACCTTAGGTAGCTCTATAATGAAATCCATGGAGATGCTCTTCCATTTTTGATTTGGAATGGACAGGGGCTGCAATAAGCCCACTGGAAACACATGTTTTTGTTTTGTTGACACACCGAACATTCCCTAACATGCTGCAATACATCATTCTTGAGCCCATTACATGAAAATCATTCCCTCACTTGCTTGTATGTCTTGTAGAACCTTGGATGACTAGCAAGGGGTGTGTCATGACATGGTCTCCAAATTCTCTCCTTCAATTTAGGTCTTGGTACAAGATATACTCTTGTCTTTGTAGAAGATGAGCTCATCAATCACCCTATACCTGTCATCCTGCAACTTTGCATCTATAATATTAGTAGCAATCGGATCCTTAGCATACTCAGCTATTATAACAGTCCTCCAATTAGCATACATGTCAGAAATAGAACAAAAATAAGGCTTCCTAGAGAGTGCATTAGCCACCACATTGTTTTTTCCTTTCACATATTCAATATCAAAATCATAGGCTTGAAGTTTGCTTACCCATTTCTGTTGCCTATCATTCAAATCCTTTTGATGGAGAAAGAACTTGAGGCTGTTATGATCCGTTTTGACCACAAACTTCCCACATACCAAGTATAGCCTGAATTTAGCAAGTGCATGCATGATGGCCAACATCTCCTTGTAATAAATAGAGAAGCCCTTCTTCGTTTCCCTGAGCTTCCTACTCTCAAATGCTATATGGTGTCTATTTTGCATCAAGATTGCCCCAATACCCTCTCCTGAAGCATCACATTCTAGAACAAAAGGAAGTGAGAAATCTGGGATAGCCAAAATAGGACATGAACTCATTACCTCCTTAAGCTTATGAAAAGCTTGCTGCGCTGCAGGGCTCCAAGAGAATGCCCCTTTCTTTGTCAAATTGGTTAATGGAGCTGCAAGTTGTGAAAACCCTTTCACAAACCTCCTATAGTAGCTGCATAAACCCACAAATCCTCTCAAATGTGACAAGTTCCTTGGTCTAGGCCAATCTTGGATTTCCTTGATCTTCTCCTCATCAACACTAATCCCTTGAGCACTAATCTTATGCCCCAAATACAAAATTTCAGTCAAACCAAACTCACATTTTTATACCATGGCATAGAATGAGTGCTGCTCAAGTATGCCAAGCACCTCATCTACATGCTTCAAGTGATCCTCCCATATCCTACTATAAATCAAGATGTCACCAAAGAAAACCAAAACAAATTTCCTCAATTGTAGAACGAATACCTGGTTCATAAATGATTGGAAGGTAGCAGGGGCATTGGTCAACCCAAATGGCATGACCAAAAACTCATAATGCCCATAGTGACACTTGAAAGTCGTCTTATGCGCATCCTCCTCGTTCACTCTTATTTGATGGTACCGCAAGCACAAGTCAATCTTAGAGAAGTATATTGCACCATGAAGCTCATCTATCAACCCATCCATACTGGGTATGGGGTAGCGAGTTTTGATTGTCTTCTTATTGAGTGCTTTATAGTCCATGCACATCCTCATCGTCCCATCCTTCTTCTTGACCAACACCACGAATGAAGCAAAGGGGCTAGAACTCAAACGGATATGCCCCATGTCCAACAACTCTTTGATTGTCTTCTCAATCTCTTCCTTATACATCCTAGGATGTCAATAAGGAGTAGTGATGACTGGTTTTGCTCCCTCCTCAAGCTCAATCACATGTTGGAACCCTCTATCTGGTGGTAATTTGGGAGGAATCTCACTGAACACCTTACTATGCTTGTCCAAAATAGGATGAATGTCACCATGATAAGACCTCTCCTCCTTGGATGGACTAGTATCTGTAATCAAACACTTTGCTGCCCAAGCCACTTGGTCTCCACGAAAAGCTCGCTCCATCCTCTTGGCTGAAACAACCATGGGACCCCCATTAGATAAGCCAGGAAGAACTTCCTCCTTCCCATTTGAATTGAATTTCAATTCTAGAGTTTGATAATTTTGAGTGTACTCCCCAAGAGAATGTAACCATTGTACTCCCAAGACCAATTCTGTGTCACCCATGCCAATCACATAGAAATCATCATGCATCTTATGCCCTCCAAGAGTCAACTCCAACTGCTGAATCTTTCTATTACATGGCAGAGTAAACTTGTCAACCACCGTGACTTTGAATCCCTCAAATTCCTCAGTCCTCAAACCCAACTTGGCCACCAAACCCTCATCAATGAAGTTATGAGTAGCTCCGCTATCGATCAAAACAGTCACCTTTTGGCCTTGTATTACTACTCTAACATGAAAAGAATGGTATTTGGGTGCTCCTGAAAGAGCTGCAAATGTACGTCCTAGAACATCATCGTCCTTGTTCTCATGCTCCAACTACTCTACTACAGGCTTGGTCTCCTTTACCTCTGAATCATCATAGGAAACTACCTCTATATAGTGGATTTGTCCTTTTCCCAAACACCTGTGACCTGGTACCTAAGGCTCCCTACAAGTAAAACATAGTTTTTTCCTTCGGAGCTCATTCTTAGACTTGTCTACTGTCATGTCCCCCAATATTGTAACCTATTTGAAATACATACAAATAAATAAGATATCAAAAATATAAAATTTCAATTTAAATATTATTATAATTATCATAGATAATATTGTAATAATATTATACCATCGGTATTATTAAGTGAAGGCAAATAAAAATAAAATAAATGCTATTAAATTGATTATCATAATTAACAAAAGAAACCATATTAATTATTATTAAAAGAACCATTTAAACATCATAGTAAATAATTAAAATTTATTTCGTCAAACCCATGATCGCATCCCCTGAATCCGCATTCACTTCCCTCTCACCGAATGCGTCACAAGAAGAGAAGAAAGAATTGATTCAGTTAGGACAAAATCAACCACATATTGATCGCCTTGTCAAAGAAATTGCTACCAATAGAACTAATGACAAGGTATGCTATTTATTAGTTAATCGCCTAGTAGATAATGACGGGTTGCCTCCAAGAGACGCGACCAGGAGTGAAAGAGTGCAATCTTCCCAAGCATAGATATAGGAGGAAATAACTCGGTAGGACAACAATGAAGGAGGAAGAGAAAAGGCATTCAATAGAGACTACCCCAAGAATCCCAACGGCAAAACTAGGTGAAGCCATTCACTTAGCGATTAACATCTAGCATCTCCAAGTTTCAGAACTAGGTTATCATGTTATGCATTATTGATTACACCCTGCAAGCTATGTAGTAAATGCACTCGACCATCTTTATTGCCTGATCCGATCGCTTCTATGCTGTGACTGATCATTGAAATACTCAGGCCGATAAGACCGAACTCGATAGACTATATAGGGCAAAGAATCTAATAAGTTAAGGTTGCTGCATTTCTATTGATTCATTGTCTTTTTAGCAAATGCTTGTCTATGTGTGCTATCTATCTATCAGTAGTAGGAATTGTTGAATGGACTAACAATATGCAGATATATGAATGTTTCTCCATTAATATCAAAATTGAATATACAAACTAGAAGTGCTTATTTGATCATTAGTGCAATGATTTCTATAGTATGATCATGATTATAATTGTTTTAGGAATAGCCTTGGTATTGACTTAAAGAATCAATGGTGGATGCCAATGTATTTGACTGTTAAAGATTGTTTGAGTGTTTGCAAACCTGCTTGGGAGGAAGGTCTTGAGAAAAGTGGTGCCTGGAAACCTCACTCAAGATCTGCCCCTGGAACCCAAGGCGAGGATGGGCCATGGATGAGTGGAAATTCCACTTAAGATCCGCCCAGTCCAAAGGCATGGGTGGGCCATGGAGGGGTGGGGGTCCCACTCAAGATCCACTTGGATCAAGGAAGAGATGGGCCATGGAGGGGTGGTAGGCCTAGACCACTATAAGCTCTGTTGGCTTCCCCCAGTAGGTTAAGTGTCTTCTGAGGTGATGACATGGGTAGAGAAAGCAGGTACAAGTCGCCGAGAAGAGAGGGTTGTGGTTTACAGCCTCTTGGGCTTGGCAAAGGACTTCGGGCGGATCTACCCATGCCACTCTTATTTCTTAATGGTTGCATTTGTGATTATGTTTCATTTGGATATCTAGATATTAATGCTAACAGACATATGTATATGTGGAAATATTGTTCATATGGTGAATGCAGGTTTCAGCCAGGAATACCCTATTAAAGAGTTACCCAATTGACGAAGTGAAAAAAGAAAACCCTAACCCTAATCAACAATGGAATTCTAGGGCAAAGTAGGACAAGGGACATTACATCCACCTTGCTAGGCTTTGGAGGCAAGATCTTTGATTGGGGAACATTCCTATGAAATGGTTTCCTTTGCTGCCCTATTGGTGCATTCTTGGACATAGATTTATTCTTCACTGCAGAGTCCTCTAGGCTTAAGGCTCTTTGAATAGCATCCTCCAAGGACATTGGCTCAAAAGCCCTCACCAACCTGTGGAATGACTCGGATAATCCCTCAATGAACAAGAACATAAATCTCCTATCACATCTAGGACCATAACAAATCTTTGAAATTCTTTGACATAATCCTCCATTGACCCATGCTGCCTTTACCGTGTCAACTCCTTGAAATACACCTCCGGATCTCTTCTATCGAATCTTTCTATGAGTTTTTGTGTGAAATCAACATATGTAGCAACGAGGTTAAATCCTTGTGTTATGATGCCATGATGCCACCATTCGTGAGCCACACCCTCCAAATGTAGAATGGCAAACTTGATTGCTTCATCATCGGTCATAGGGCTGAGTGAAAAGTATGTATCTAATTTTTGAACCCAAGCTTGTGCAGTAACATTTCCAGAACCATCAAATGTAGGAAGTGACAATTTACTTACTTTGTGCTGGAGGTCTCTATTAAACTGCTGCATAGATTGCCTCTTGTCATTCCCCGTTCCACTTTTCGATCTGGCACTACTATATTGTTCAAGGGAAATCTCCCTTCTAGTGATGGGATCTAGCCTCATAGACTCATCTACCCCAACAGTAAAATCATTTGCAGCCTGATTCTGCTCTTCTTCTTCTTTTGGTGTTTCCACCCTAGGCAAGGAGGTGGGTTGGAAGGGTCTGAGAGTTGATCCAGCTGGTGTTCTGTTATGATTTCTAGCTCCAAACTTGTTTGAATTGTTCCCTTCAGCATTGTTTGGTGTAGATTTACTGTGAGTGACTGTGTTGGTTAAGTTTTGCATCATCTGCATCAACATTTGGTTCATTTGTTCTTGCCTTTGTAAGAATGCCTTTATATCATCAGGCTGTTCAGCCATTTTCTTCTTACCTCTGCCTCCTATTCCACTGTTGTTTCTTTGTGTGGCTGCCTCTATTTCTTCCTTTCTCTTTCTAAGGCTCTTTGATCTCTTTGACTGAATTGCATACACAACATCTACCCAGCAAACTAGCAGGACTGCTGCTCTCATACCAATGTAAGAATCCTAGGGTTTTTTTTATTTTCAGAAAATTCAGATCATAGCAATATATTACTTAGAAAATTTGAAAATTACATCCCAGAAGTTCATACAAATTACTGTCACATCACAGATCACAAGTTTCGGATTTTGACCTTTTTATCAACAATGGATGCATATTATTGATTGCTGGCGTGCAAATACAAAGGCTGTTATATCACCATTAACCTGATCTTTAGTAGGCTCCGTGGATGCTAATGACTAAGTATACAGGAGTGTTGTCATTAAATCTGCCTTCATTCAATACTCGAAACTCAAAAATTGAGGCATGAAACCCTCAATTGCAGATCTCCTTACATTTTATAATTTCCTTTCTGCCCTATGTCCGATCTGATCTGGTTGCCAGTGAATGAGAGTTGACTGCTCAACACAGGCTTCCAGATGTGTGGCGTCCTGAACTTGGACACAACAGAATGCTATGCCTTCCTTAGATCTGAGGTAGTCTGAAACCCTACGGTCTGTTGACTTCCAACACAACCCAACAATAAGCATGGTGAATCTGGATCAGACTCGAGCACTGGAAATGCTTCCTACCAGCTTCCTTACTGAGAAAACAATGTGGCGACCAGGATTTGAAGATGCTCCTCCTTGTGCCCCAAGTGCAGATGTGATGATTCACACAGCCGCCCAGACGTGCAATTAAGTTTGAGTGAAATGTTTGCAAAACTGAATGCAGATGGAATTTAGGATGGTTAGGGTTTTCGTCCTAACCTCCTTAAACATCAGTAGTGGTTTTATCTTGCTAACGTAGCTGATTAGAAAATTCATCCTCAAAAAACTGCCTTACTTAGTGCCCAACAAGCACAATAAATAGGCTTTCAAATTGAGATGTGTGGCCTAAGAGGTCGGCCCAAAATTAGAAGTTCAAATTTTTTTTATTTATTTATTTTTTTTGGCGCCCAAAATTCATTTATTTATTCAAATATATAAAATTCAAATTTATCTATTTTAAAATATTATTATTATATTTAATTAAAATATCAAAACATAGTTTGGGGTTGACCCCGCAGTGCAATAGTTAAGTTGCAAGGGTAGTAGTTGGGCTGCCCAAGGTTCGAATCCCATGGGTGGTTTGTGGGAATGCTCGCTGGTGTAGGTGGCAGGCATTGTTGCGGGGTCAACGAAGGAGGAGCTGAGGCAGAGAGATTGTGGGGAGGCTACAAATGGTTGCAGGAGGATCAATGGCAAGGTAGCAAACAAAGGGTTAGAGGGTCAGGCTAGCGGCAGGTTGGTGGCAGAATCGACGGGTACTCAAGGTACTCAACAGATGGTGGGAGGAGTAATGATGGAGGAGTGGCAGATGGAGGGGGTACGGAGGCCAAAGGTGCCAAGGTGGAAGGAGGGAGGAGAGGAGAAATGGAGATATCGGGGATGAGGTCCCCTGTATGTGGCCTCACTGGTTCATAGCTCTAGTCAAAAGCGTAGGGTGCTGCCCCTTAGCAGTGATTTACTGAACAAAAAAAAATATCAAAACATAGTGTTCAAAAACACTTTTCCCGCCTTTGCAACATTAAAATTTTCGATTCAAATTGGGGACATGACAATATTACATATCTTCTTACATACATATGCATACAAATGTATTATCATATGTATTTGTGTATATATATGTATATCATAGTACACATACCTACATACCGACATATGCACTACATATATGTTTGGCTACACACACATACATATGTACAAATGTACGTACATGCATGAATACATACATACTTACATAAAAACGTACATCTGCATGTGTGTACCTATGTTTATACATCTTTGGCCTTGATGGGTGTGCATTCTTTATGGTTGGGAGAGTAAAAAGTTAGCTGTGCTGTCTGCAAACAACAAATAAGTTATTTTAGTCGCCTTTAATGATTGAGAACTACATGCTATTAAGAAGAGAGGCCATTTTTCTATAAGAACAAGCTATATCTGCCATTTTTCCATAAAAACGAGCTATTTCTAAGTGTTGTTTCATGTATGGGTTGATTTTACTTGTGATTAATGAGCGACAAGAAACTTTAGTTAGATGCTTGTCTTATATTGGGGATTGAATATGTAACAAAGAATCTGGACTACTGTAGAATCTCCATCCATGGCGTTAGAAGGTACTTGTTTACTGTCCATAGAAACTGATCAAAACAGAGGAATCATTCTGGCAAGAAGGGTAAAGGAGAGGAACAGAAGAGGTGTAATATGCACATGCCATAAGTACTTTTTCTTTGGCAAAAGAAATACACCTTTCAGCTTGTCCACAAATTTCACATGTGATAATTGTTTTTTGAGACTATAAACACATCTTTTGGCTTCTTTTACCCTTTAACCTGCATGTTTAGTTGAATGATGCATATTGTAGCATTCATTCATTGAGAGGCTGGCTTGGATCAGTTGTCAGATTCGATTATTTTTGATATGCTTTAGTTCCCCTTCTGTATAGCCATGAAGTTGGTATACCGTATAATAATAGAATTCCTTGACCTATAGCCTATGTCTGCCAATTGCTGGGCAGTCTAGTGTTACTTCATGTTCTCATTCTTGGGTTTTTTTTCTTTCTCCTTGATTACATATGGCAGATTTTATCATTTTACGCATATCATAACTATCTTAGCCATAAAAAATAAAAATAATTGTTTAGGGAAAAGTACTAAGTTGAACAGAATTACTGATAGGGCATACTTGTAATATGGATATTTAATTAGTTTAAAGCAGCTGCTATTTAATTTGAGAAGATTATTAATGCTATGCTTGGCTAGAGCTTGTCTGCTATTTTAATGTTATTGATGCCAATACAAGTTGGAGTAATTGTCAATTCAGCTAGTATATCTCTGTATGGACATAATCTTATAGTTATATAGTTAAGAGTGGAGTTTTATATGAGCTGTCCTCTGAAATATAGGGAATAGTTGACAACCATGTGCTGTTGACTTATGGTGTAGGGATTCATGAAGACGTTATATAACTTTCTTCACAGGTTTGATCATTGCACATGCTTTGTGCCTGAGAAATTCAGCATTCGTGCTAATCGTGTAATCCTTAGATCATTGCCTTGATGTGTTTCAATTCTGGAAATTGATCTTTAGTTGACGTAGATATTCCAATGAATGACTGAATTTGAAAATATGGCTGCTCTTTAGACAGCAAAATAATTTGTAATAATTGAATTACCATGCTTTTGTCTTATTCCATGGTTGATTAGTGTACTTAATGCACGTTTGATTAGCATTGGGTGGTACAGTTGTGGTCTAGCTGGACACACCCTTGATAGACGATACAAAATGTGCACTGATGTTGGTCAGGGTAGAGGAGCTTTTATTGATTATTATATTTCTTTTACTGTCATAGTATGTACCCCACTTTGATATGTGGATAAAAGTTCTATCTATTTGTGTTATGTGCAATTTCTTTGTGTTTCATATTGTAATATTTTCAATTTGGATAGTTATTGGCATAACATGTTCTACTTCATGAACTTTGCAAAAGTTGTAGGAATTGCAAAGCCTGCCAAAAAGAGCTTTTAGAATTCAATACAAAATTGGAAATATATAAAAAACATGTTAAAAAAGAGACATCAGCAAGTAAAAATCACATGAACACCTTATTGGCTCTGGAGAAGTCCAATGTGGTAAAAATGCAGCATGGAAATGAGCCGTGCTTCTGCTTTTCCATTCATTTATGAAGAGTGGCTCCCAGCAATTAGACTGATGTGGGCTTGGAAAATCTAACGTGGGAAAATTCTGGCATAGAAATGGGCTGTGCCTCTGCTCTAACATTCACTTTTTTATAGAAGCAATGCAAATTACAAAAAGTATCTCCAATTGGGACAGTTAGACTCATGCAGACTTAATTCATCTTTCCAACATCTTACCCTTGGCTTTGCAATATTACACTCTATGACCCATACTGCTAAAAGTTTCATCTAACTGCTGCAAACTCTCTAAATTGATTGCCTATGGATCACATCATGGATTTATATATGCCAAAGGCCCATTTCAGTTACTAATCTCCCTTGATATGCCATGGGAAGATCCAATGTACCTTCTGGGTGTGTTCTTAACCCTGCCATCACATCCCTGAAAGCTGAAACATATATCAAATATCTATATCCTTGCAAAGGGAGCATGAAACACACTCACCCATAGTGGGTTGAGGAAGAATCCCTTGTTATATTGTCTTTCAGATATGAAAGTTAAGTTCCCGAACAAGCTAAGTAATCAGAAATGTCTAAGGGGGTTAGTTTTTTGTGTTTCTAGCTGTCTGAAACATCTCAGAAACACAAATGTATTTGAAGCATCTCCAAAGTGCCAAAATTGACATGCCAATTTTGAAATGGCTGGGGTCAACAAAAATGTCCTTGGAAAAGGCTCCAGAAAGGGGGTGACGGTGATGGTAAGTTCTTTTTTTCTGCCATCCAAGCTATAGGCTGCTTTTTTCCGTTTGTTATACAATCATAGTTGAGAACATGAAACCTTTTATCAAGAAATGCAAACACAACTTGGAGAATTTTTTTTTAAAACCGTACACTCAAGAGAAATAATTTGCAATGACCAAACACAATTTGATAGGTCCCACAAACTACTTTTGTTCTCAAGGATATTCAAATTCATCTCTCTTATCTCAGGCTCCTTTCTGCATCTTCTTAAGAGCAATAGATTGGGAGTAAAGAAGACACAGAACTTAGTGTTTTTTTACATGTCAATTCTCGTCTCTTGACACACAAGACCAATGGTGAGAAGCAAGGCTCATCCATGCATTGGACTGTTGACCTAGAGCTGATTGACTTGTATGTGTCTTTGACTGTGGTTACATTGATGACACAAGACCAATGGTTATAAGCAAAGGTCATCCATGCATTGGGATTTTGGCCTAGACCTGACTGACTTGGATGTGTATTTGACTGTGGTTATTGATGTCTAAGGAAGAGAGTCAGTCAGGGCAGTTGAATGTAGCATCAAGGAGTGGTAGTGGTAGTTGCACTCTGAATAAGTCCTTTATCTAGCTCTAATGTTCTCAAAGGGCTGATGACTTCAATGATATCGAGTTTCAGTATGATTGTGAATATGCTACTACACTTTTAGGGGTCCAGTCAATAAGCACAATACATTAACATGTATTCTGAGCAGCTAAGTATGTGCCTGCAAACTTTTGAAGTAATCTGAATAGCTTTTCATACTTCAAAATGATTGGCCTTATCATGTCCCATTTTTTAATCAAAAAACCATCAAGATTGATCTAAGATGGTACTAGACTTTGATTATCTTGCCACATCGTGATGGTAATAATAAATCATGTGTTTTCACCACAGTATTTATTATCTTCTAAAGAATAAGCAGTCAAACCATAGAGCCTTATTCGTCATGTGCAATATACATAGTATTGATAGTGTCAGCTCTGTTCAGAACAGTTGGTCTGTGGTACTGCAGAAAATGACAAAGCATGTAATCTCAATTAAGGGAAGTTGAGCAGTTGCTCGTCGTTTAACTATCAAGCCATCTCTTTGTCTCCTCACTTGTAATAACTATTTGTCAAATAGGTTCCTAGTTAGTTCAGTTTTGATAGATACAGACATTCAACTTCCCAAGTCATTGTACAGAACTTGCAGGTTCTAAATGATGTGACAATTCTAATATGGTGTCCTATTTGTACATATCTTTCTCTTATTCTCTTTGCATAATACCATTATTTTATTCTTGAGGATGAAAGCTTAAAACTCTATGCTAGTTAGTAATTTGAATAATTTCCCATTGATTATTAGTGTTAAGGATCAAAGCTAATATTACTTATATTATCTTCTCACAGTAGATGAGCCAACACTGCGAGATAATGTTGAATTGCAGAAAAATGCATTGTTCCCCATGGTGAGAACTTATTTGTCTTTTTTTAAATAAATTTTGGAAAGAGCAATTAAAACTTGCTCTTGATTGTTCATACTTCATAGGTCTAATGAATTGGGTGCCATTTTGATCAATAGAGTCAGGTACAGATGGTTCTTCCTTGTGTTATAGGGGACTATACAGACTTTTTTGCCTCCATGCATCATACAAAGAACTGTGGCATTATTTTTCGTGGTCCAGAAAATCCCATTCTCCCAAACTGGTAAAAGTATTTTCTTTCTTATAGGAAGAAATAGACATAAGTGTCAAATCCATTATTTCTATTGCTAGGACTCATCTTATGTGTTACTAGTTGGCATTTTAAAGTTATGTGTATGACTATTGTTACATACTTCAATCTGTCTAAGAAATGATGGAATAGGGGACTGAAGAATTGTATTTTTATATTTTGCTAGTGTAGATGTAATAAAACTTTTGAAAGAGAGAAGTTGTTGAAAACAATAACTAGTAGTAATGGATCCGATCCTTCAAAATTTTTTGTATTCAAATTATTTTATGAGAAGAAATTGATCATGCTTTGTGCCAATACACCTGAAACTATCATCATTTTTTAGTGCAAGAATTGAAATTTATTTGCCTTGTCATATTTTACATTCTTTTTGCCTTTTGAAATGAAGATACTCGTAGTTCTTTTGTATTATAGGCGATATCTTTAATAATTCTATCTTTGATGAAAAATGGGTTGTGATGGAAACAAATCGTTCTTATTTTCAAGGAAAACATCATTACAAGATAATCAATACAAGAAATGATTTTATATAGAATTGACATGACATGTTTAAACGTGTGCAGAAATAAAGCTTTAGCTTGCATTTACCAAACTCGTAAAAGTGAATAGAATAGTTTTTGACAGCCCTTGAATGAATTAAACCAACAATTAGTCAGAAATGTTCAAGAGTGTACATTTTATGTTGTTATAGGAACTTGAATAATGATAAATCCTTCATAGAACATGGGATGCATGCAAAAAGTTTATAAAAGAATGTATTGTGTAGTGTCCCCAAACTAATATTTTTGGATTTTTACAAATAATAGAATGAAATGCAGAACCCTCTCATTTTCTAATCACTGAAATCCTGATGTGGGCAAGGCGAGAGTTTATGGTGATTGGGACACTAACTAATTGGTGGCAACCCATACAGTTTTTACAATGATTGTAATGCAGAATATTTAAACAATTAACCATGTCATGGCAGCATAGTCATTCGAACTTACAAATTCAAGCCAATCTGTTGGCAAACCACACAGATGATTACAATATGAATGGTAAAGCAATGAATTACACTTCTAATTTCATTTCTAGGAATTTTGACAACATTTGAGCAACAATCTGAAAGTAGACATTTCATCAAACAGTTGACAAACTGCATAAAAAGTAAATTACCTGGATGTGAGCAGCTGATACAAAGATGTTATGATTTCTTTGTACACAAACTCTAAAATCTGCAAGCCTAATACTTGGGTCAATGCTGCAAATCTGCTATATGGCAGATTAAGGATGAAAATGCTAGCTAGAATAATATATATGTATGTTGTAGCAGAACTGTACAATTGAAATTGAACTGAAAATTATCCTTTCTGTAGTTGTAAAGATGTAGAAATCTGCCAAGAAACATTTACCAGAGGATAGTGCTATGATTGCCAATATACAGCAGTCTATAATTGCATAGCGTCTATTAGTAGACTTCAATCTGCTGCATCCAACTACCAATTTTTTTTATCTGTACAGTTCCTCTAGTAGAATGAGTCTACAGACCAGTCAAATAACAAATAATAAGAAATGAACTCAAATAAGTGTCAGACTTGTGTCAGAATTTGCCTTCCCTTATGGCAACTTGTTTTACAAATTGTACAGCTGTTCAAACAAATAATAAACCTTCTTTCTTAAGCAGCAGCTGATGTATGGTGGATCCACAAAAATCAATTCTCATTCCTAAAACCTAAGTTGCCGAATCGGGTACGGGTACGTGGGTACGGCAAAAATTTTTGGGGGGTTGGGTACGGAATAGGGTACGTCCGTACAAAAATATAATAAAATATTTATATATATATATGCAACCTAGAAACAAAATAAGTTTAGAATGTCATATACCAATACATATGATAAACAATACCATGACAAATTTCAATTTTTGAAACATAATATACTAATTTAAATTCGGTTTTCAATATCAAAAGGATCAAACTTGAATGTCATGATAGATAATCATTGTTTAACATTTACAAAATACAAATAGTAACCAATTCACTAATTTCGAATCGCATCAAATGGCTCATCATCAAGACTAAGATCATCAACATTAACATTAGATGATGGAACCACATTAGCACGTGCACTAAAAGTATGTTGACTACTTGACTCCTCAAAAATTGAAGAAGATTGTGCAATTGCAGCCAAAGAAAGATCTAGGTCAGCTCGCTCTGGTTCTACATCCCACATCTTTGCTGCCCCTTCTTTGTACTCATCCTCTTTGTGAGTAAGAAGGCGCAAGTTGGAATGAACATAAACTAGCTCCTCTGCTTTGTGTGATGCCAATCGATTGCGCTTGACTGAGTGGATGAAGGAGTATGTACTCCAATTCCGCTCAGCTGAAGAAGAACTAGCAACCTATTGAAGCAAAGGGAGCTCTCATTAGAGTTGTTAAATTAAAAAAATTGTAAATCAAACTTCAAATTTGTAAATAACACATTTTAGTTTTAAATTTTTAAATGATAAAACTTAAAACGTTAAAACTTACTTGAGATAAGACTTTTATTGCAAGAACTTGGAGGTTTGGCATCTTGCAGCCATTGAGGTACCACCAAGAGTGAGCATCCTTCTTATATTTGTCACGGATAGCAGCAGAACTTTGATTATTAGAGTCACAAAAACTAGCAAATTCACTTGAAACTACATCTTCCATCTCAGTATCAGGGAAGAATTTAACGAGAGCTTTCCTAAACCCATCGTTGACTTCTGTATCACGGTATGGTGGCAATCTGTTTGGCATAGCAAGGACTTGGGGGTTGTAAAATTTGGGTGTCAATGCGAAGGCAAGAAGATGGAGTGGGGTGGTCATTTTGTTCCACCGGTCAACACAAATTGCATGCACCTCTTTGAAAAAGGTTTCTTCAGGATCTTGCTCTTTTTCACATATGATGCTTTTCATCTTCTCAAGCATTGAGTCAATGCCATCATAAACCTCCCCCATGCATGGCTTATCCATGTCAGTAAAGCGTATCATGCTCAAAATGGGCTTGGTGAAAGCAAGAAGATATTCCACTCGATCCCACCAAATGTCATCTAGAATCTTATGTTTTATATTTGCTGCCCTCTCATTGTTTGATTGCCTCCATATAGCCCATGAGTGGCTAATGACCATAGCAGCAAGTGCCTCTCACACCTTCACAAGTCGTCTCAAGACAATTGTGTTGGATGCAAATCTAGTTTCAGCCACCTATTTGAAAATAAAAGTAAATAATTAAAATCAATATATATATATATATATGTATATATGTATATATAGCAGCATTAATTGTTTGGGGAAAATCGGCAAACCAGCGTCTGCATTTTTAAAAAAGGGGAAAAAATCAAATTTACAAAAAAAAATGAAGAAAAAAATTAGAAACTACTTTTTAAAAAAATTTAATGGCATTTCCATAGCATACAGACATTGAGAGCCAAATAAAATATAGAGTTCAGTCCATGAATTATAGAAAATAGATTTTCATTGGTTATATTCATATCGCTAATTACATTGCACAAAACATACTACAACCGCATAAATATTAGATGGTGACAGTTGTCAAAATGTCTATTACAATATAGTTTGTGACTTTGTACAAAGTCAACCTATAAACTAAGTACAAAGTTTCAAAAAAATCAATTGTAGAAAATGACATGCTAGAGGGCAGAACCTCCCAATGATGAAGCTCCTTGTTTATGCTACCACATTTTTCAAAATCAGCCTTCATCGCCTTTGTCTATGCTATCACATTTTTCATACATGTTCACTAAAGCATTTTATCAAACAGTTTACCGCCTTTGTCAAGCAGAAGTGGCTAAAAGCCTAAACCAGTGCTTTTGAACAAGCTATGGATGCTTGGAAAAGATATATCAAAGCATAATAGTAAGCAATAGCATAGACAAGAGAGTGAACTGTTTGAAAAAATGCCTCAAAGAAATGTGGTCACATGGTGATGGAATGCCATGACAATCCATATTGCTGCCTTGCTACTATATGGATTGTCATGGTATTCCATCACCATGAGACCACATTTTTTTGAGGCATTTTTTCGAACAAGCTATGGATGCTTGGAAAAAATATATCAAAGCATAATAGTAAGCAATAGCATAGACAAGAGAGTGAACTGTTTGAAAAAATGCCTCAAAGAAATGTGGTCTCATGGTGATCGAATGCCATGACAATCCATAGCAATTTATCATGGCATTCCATCACCATGAGACCACATTTCTTTGAGGAATTTTTTCAAAAATGTTCACTGCCTTGCTGCTATGGCTGAAAGCCTAAAACAGGTGCTTTGGAACAAGCTATGGATGCTTGGAAAAATTCTATCAAAGAATAATAGTAAGCAACAAGCTATGGTCTCATGATTTTTTATTTTTTTTGCGCGAAAAATCAGCGTGATGTTATTCACGTTTTTTTGCAGGTTTTAAACACGTTTTTGGCGATTTTCAGTTTTAAATGGGAAGAAATCGTTGACCAAAAGGTCAATGATTTTTTCAAAAAATCGGGGAAAAAATCGTCCAGCCTGCAGATTTTTTAAAAATCGCGATTAATTGGGATTTTTTGCAGATTTATGCTTCTATGATATATATATATATATATGTATTCTAAATAATTATTGAAGTAAAACATAACATTAAAGAAATGCAATGTTTGAAGTTTGAGTTACCTTCAGCAGCTCTAGTCGTGAGAATGATCTAAAGATAGCTTGTGACGTGGTGATTTGTTATGAACATTTGGATCTCTTCAGCTTCAGCATAGACTTGTTGGATCCAATCTATTTTTGTACCCAACTTTTGCAGCATGAGGTTGAGGGAATGCACAGCACAAGGTGTCCAAAATATATGTCGGAATCGTGACTCAACTATCATACTAGCAGCTCTACAATTCTTTGCATTGTCCGTTACAACTTGGACAACATTTTGAGGCCCCACTTCATTGATGCACTATATAAGGATGTCAGCAATAAATTGTGCATCCTTGACCTGCCTCTCACAATCCACAACCTTTAGAAACATTGCCCCTTTAGGGCACACTACAATCAAATTAATCAATGGTCTATTTCTTGCATCCTTCCATCCATCAAAAATAATAGACACACCTGTTTCTTTCCATGAGGCTTTGATGGGATATAATGCATCTTCTATATGTTTTACCTCCTTTGACAATATAGTGGTACACACCTTCTCATAACGTGGGCTTGTGTACCCCTTTGGAGCTTCATTTGCTTTTCTTATCATGTCTTGCCAATAAGGTGATCGAACAACATTGAAAGAGATGCCATTTGCATAGAGGCATCTTCCAATGGCTTGGTTAGCAAGTTGCCTTGCATCATTATTGAATGCCTTCTCCAATGGTCCCTTTGCTCTCTTCGAAACACTACCCTCACTGGCATTTTCATCTTCATTTACTCTCAAAAAGGGATGGCTTTCTACTACAGTGACAAGACAACCAATATGTGTCTGAGATGAAGTAGATGGCGTCTTTGAGCCCTTTCCTGTACTTGATGGAGGCATCATTTCTTTTTGAACCCTTGCATCTGCTTCCTCTTGCTCCGCAATATATTCTGCTAATTTCTCAGGTGTTATAGGTATTTTATTTTTTCCTGGACATGGTTTAATTCCCTTTCTAGTAACTCCACACAAATGCGCTTTCACCCAGCTATAAGAACTAGTGTATTTCTTTTCGCACCCAGGGCATATCCAAACACAAGTCCCCCCACCTGGAACTTGCTCTACTATTTCTACATGTCTCCATAGCGGTGAAGCTGGATCAAACTTGAATGAGGGATTACTATTG